>JAQIXQ010001289.1:0-15795 GCA_034700485.1 Pseudosinella alba | reverse complement strand
GTTCATGAAAAAAATATGTTATTCACATGTTATGTACTTTGTCCTTGAATAAATATGGCAATACAATACAATACAATCTCTAGTTTCCGGCTGAGATATTGATATCCAAAGTCAGCTCAAGAGATATGAAAACAGCTTCGTATAACCCATCAGTATTAATAGTACTTAAGATGATAACTGTCCCAAATTGAGATTAAAGATGATTACCAATTCCTTGATGCTATGCTATTTATATCTAAACAACGTCTTTCTGTAGCTCAGAATGTAGCTCTAACTTAATTTGCCTGTGAAAGCAAGTTTGCATTCAGCATATTACATTCCACAATTTTAGGAATGCCCTGTCATTTATAATTAATTACAATTACATAAATTTTGTGCTGACGCTAGCAGAACCACAAATAGCTTAGATTTACCTTAGTTTTAGCAAAACTACATTTTAGGCTCACTCTTCTGATCCTGATCTGGTCTACCCATCTTCATCAGAAGACAATAAAAGGTAAATCATAGACCGTCTATGATTTACCTTTTATTGTCACAGCTATCTCATTTCTAATCAATTTTCACGAATTATACCTGGAAGCTTAAAAGCTTTCGAAGGACTATTGATTTTCTCCATTCATGAATAAATTATGACTCTAGCAATTACACTTGGAAATTTATTCTGTCTTAGCTTACGCAAATGACGTACATAGGTTCGTACTTTGGTAGCAGCGTCATATTTTACTTTTACCAGTTTTACCCATACTATACGTATGTACACAAGGTAAATGCTCATTCATCCTATATCCTTCATAGTGTAAGCACACAATTTAAAATATTTATTTATGCTTCCATAAGTTTGCATTTTGCAAACAATTATAAATAATAATTATGCAATTGGAATAATAAATGTCAGCCAACAGAATACTGTAAGTAGCAAACTTAAAAGTTAAAATGACTGGGTATATTCTGTGAACTACTTTCCCTGTGGGTTTATATCCTACTTTCTCCCATTATATTGTCACGCGTATGCATGACATTGGTATTTAGTATTACGTGTAAGAAAGTAGCGAACGTAATACATGAACGCTCCTTGAGCATGCCTTCCAGAATCAGGAGACGGCATAGCCGGATCATGATCATGGAAGAGAAAGTAAGAGTAACGTAACATTCCGCCTGTGGAACGTTCAGTGCAGAAATGCAAGAATATAAAACTACGTGTTAGCTCATTTCTCGGAGAGAATAGTTTAGGACAGGTAGCAGTAAGCACCTAAAGAAAGTGTTAGCTCTTAAGATCTTGTAACTGGAATACTTATTAAAGTGGAAATAAAGCTATACTTCGGAAACACTCTGCTCTTCTTATTCCGCCCCCAACCTAGTCAGTTAACTAACCCTTTCGATGGGAGATTGGGTTAAAGACATTTATATTGCATAACAATATTATCTATTTTTTCTCTACAACCCAAAACTATGCAGGCCTTCTACAAATAAATTATTATGTGTGGGTGTGGATGGCAGCATAGCGATTCTCCAGTCATTACCCTTAAACGTGTAATATTATGCTCTTGAAGTAAATGGACATGTATTCCTTTTATAACTACATATAAGTTGGCTATGCCTCGGCTCGTTATATTTACCGTTTGCCTGGAAAGATAGCGAAAACTTACCCATATAAGCAGAGAGATTATATAGATACATCAGTACTTGCTAGTTATTGGTTTGGATTAAGGCTCATAATTATTTCATAAAATTACACGCTATGTTCTCCTATGTCCTTAATAAAATTCAGGTCACCTTAAACAGTAAAGCAAAAGGTTTAAATGCTTGCCTTATTTTTAATATATCATATAGGAACAATTAACAGTTCACTCCACTATTTTATAACTTGCCTTTCAAAATACAACAAACGTCTCAATCCAGTTCATAACAATCATCATACAAATCACTTGTTTTGGAGAAAAGGTATAATAATTATAAGTATGGTAATTAGAGAACATAATATGGTTAGTCCCAACAATAGTAACAATTAACAATATCAATACATTTGGCAATGTTTTAAATGCTCGTAATAATGAGCGTTAGTAGTAGTTTTATGGAAATATAGAAAATATTTTTTGAGTATTAAAAATTCAGCTTCAATCCAAAGGAATAGCGGAAACAGTCAAAGAAAAATAGATATATATAGTTATGCTGTTGGCCATATCAATTTATAATAATACCTGTAATCTTCAACATTATTGGTAGCCATAATTGGATTACTAACGCGGTAGTATGCGATTGCGTCCACAGAGACTGTGACGCTATCCCGTGATAAAACCTGATCACAACAACCATAAAAAAGAGAAAGCACAATAGTTTTTTTGTTGGTTTCATTCCTTTAAAATGTCAACTCTACTACGATAAACCTTGCATTTCATTACACTAATCATAATAAGAATATCACAATAACATCTTTAAAACATCCTTTTCATATAGATTCCATTCTTTGTTCTTCATAGCGAAACTTACACTGGAAAATTAAGGGGAAGGTAATAAAAAAATCATAAATTATGTAACAATATGTAATAAATGATACATACGAAAATTAGAGGAGATGAAGACAGGCTTGGATCTCCCAGTTAAAATTGTAATCCTGCATGCACTTAATCGAACATTTAGCAATTAGTTAGTGTGTGATCATTATCCTATAAACATCAAATATATCATTCCATTCCCAATTGTTTTTGTAAATATCAAAAGCACGCATATATTTGAAGAAGAGGAATAGGAAGAAGAAAAATTTACGGAGAGAAAGTGGAAATGTGGGCAAGTCATACATATAAACGCTAATTAAAAATGGCATGTAATATATTTTGCACACGCAGATGCAACCAACTTTCGCATAATCCCAAAGATCAGATCAGTCGCATGTCAAAAATAAGCGAAAACGCTGGAATTTTTCATACTAATATGGGTAGACTTCAAAATGCTTATTTTTCTATACAAGCAGTATGAGATCCTATTATTTAATCAGCCGCGTTACACTGTACATATTTAATCATCATTCAAATCAATTATATTTTTCCTGTTAGTATGAGAGAATATTTTTTAAAAACTGCATAACACACAAATTTCATCATCATCTCATGAGCATTGTTATTGGCATGAACCTATTATTTCTTAATAGTGTGCGGGTTAATGGCTCTTGCATGCCTGAATGTCATCATTTTTTGTGTCGGCTTTGTCTTTATGGATGGGTGGTTTTTATGTTGGAACTGGAAGATATGAGTTTCGTGTGGAAGGATAAAGATAAAAATGAGTCCGAAAATATAGCTCTCGTTCCTTAATCGTTAAAAGAGTAAGTGCGGTTTCGTGATAATAGATTGGTAATGCTTGTTAGGTAGTTCGGATGAATTTGTCACTTTCCGTATTAGGTATGTATTTTTCAAAGTTCAAATGTCAATTTTCTATAAAGAAAAACTATATGCAGAAAAAAATATTATCTCATGTTAGAGCATCATGATAGCATTCGTACCTGACCGCTTGGACCAAATGAGCCAGTGGAATACGCCTTGCTCCAACGGTCATTACTCTTTGTCATATTGATACAAAAGATAATTAAGCATTGATTGAAAAAGAATAATAGGTTGATTGTTCTAAATTTTACACATACAATTTCGAATAAATACGAGTAAAATAGAACATCAGGTACAATAATTATATGTTGTACTAATTGTTTAAGTATCAGTAATCAGAGGGTACTTTAATTGTCCTACAAGACGAGAAATTAGGGTCGTTGTGCGTAGTAAAGCCTATATAAAAATCAATATCAATCCAAATTCACTCATGATATAAACACTTGACTTGTCTACAATTAAGGTTTTCTATAGGCTTCATTAATTATCAAAGTAAATATGTACAGCATAAAATATGAAGTCAGCCACGAGCATGCTTTGATAGGGTGAGGGTTTTAAAATGCATAGGTATGTATATAAAACTTTTGACAATCTCCATTCCTTGAAAATCTTGTAAATATATTTGCTACATCACTACTGTAAAAATATTTCATTTATATTGTCAGTCAGCCAGGAAAGTAATTTACTAAAGAAAAATGACAGTTTTTCATGAGAATACCCGGTTCCTTGACACATCCTGCCTGATGCAACGGGAATATTCCTCTTTGTGTTAAGATATTTACAGCATTACAAAGAGGTATAACCTGTGTGTCAAGTCAAGTCGGGTGCGTTGCGTTGTTATCGCTATTTTTGTTGAACTCTCCCTCTCAAATTCGCTGATTCTCTAAAACAAAACCATGTCAGTCCTTTATCGGTATACACACATCATCAAGTATCCAGATAAGAAGACTGACTGACTGAGTGAGCGATATTTAAAAAAAGATTTTATAGTTCTTAACGAACTTAACGTGAGGTATGATATGACTTATTCTATTCTGTCGAGGCAGATATTTTTTTCGAGAGTTGTCTCTGCCAACTCCTCTCGTTGACTGACATGACAGGAACTATTTCAATTTTTTCTATTCGCTTCCACCTTTTTTTTGCAGTCTTGTTTCGTCAGAAAACAAATTAGATTTACAGAAGTTTATTAAAGCTGATTGGATACACATAAATACCTTCATCCTTATCTATTTTCAGCATTTTTACTTGCACTAGAAGGGAAACTGAATCCGCCATAATAGTTAAATATTCAGTAACAAAATTAATAATAAATAAACCGTTTGCAACGGGGTCTAGCCACGGAGCTTAAGCAGGAAAATTATTGGCGTCAATGTATTACAAGTTCCCATATACGGTAATGTTAAAATGAATAAGTTGACCTTTGACCACTTCCCGTGACCCGATCTGGCTGAAAATCAATACCAGCCGAGGTCATAAGGGATACTATCTTTATGCAAAAAATTACAAAAATTGATAAACTAATAAAGGCAGGAGACCGCGAACAGACAGACAGACAGACAGACAGACAGACAGACAGACAGACAGACGGACAAACATTAGGAAATCATAACTACGCTGAAGCTCCGTAATAACTACGCTGAAGCTCCGTAATAATGGGATGTTTACATTTATCTTCACATTGATTTTCTGGCTCTCGTTTAAAATATGTATAACATGATAAAATATTTCCCACAAAATCCCCAAATCCAATCATTTTCTTTTACCGTGGCTTTCCCCATTAGATATTTGTATTATGAACGTTTAGCTGGTTTTTCACAACTTCAAACAAATAAAACATAAAACTGTTTTACAGTCCATATAAAAACCGGTTTAGTCTAACTTTAATTTTAATTCTTAGATGCATTTATAAATTATAAATTAGTTGTTTGTAATTTATGTACTACGTTAATTTATGTATTTATTCTGGATCGCAGTCTCTATTACATTACTTGTTTATGTATGTAAAAGTGAAAGTTAAAAGGTTAGGTATGTCCGTATGACTAGCTTCATATGATAATCATGGTTAACTCAAATTATTATGTCATGTGTATTCATTTATGTAGTTTTTAAATTAGGTGGTAGATTTATTTACAATACTTTCGTGCTGTAAAGAAGATAGGTAGGTAGGTGCAGCATATTTAATTTTTAGTTACTTTGTATCAAACTACGATACAGAGTGCATCTAGATAGGTTTACGATTGCTAAAACTATATCAACTTGTTTCTATCATTATATCAACTTATTTCTAAATTACTGCAGATTCTTTTATACAAAATACGAACAATTACTTTCATAGTTTGTTTTGGGGGATTTCTACTGTGAGATGATTTTCACTACTTTCAGTACATAAAATCCACATTGTGTATAATATTTGCGAAGCATTTTTAAAGCATTGTCAAAGCTGTTTATTTTGTGTGAACAGAGACTCGTGATTGTGATCATAAAGCATAAACTGTAAATTATTACGTAGGCAGCAAGTTCCCATCCAACTTTGCCATTTTGTCAAAAGGGAATTTATTTATGTTTATTTCCAACTCACCCTCCCCATTATTATTTAGATAGAGTTAGAGTTAGAAAACATTCTTGAGGAAGTTGCGAAAAACTATTACATTTCTGCAGTTGCGGTGGATGATCAAATAATCCATTCATATTTCAACGTTGGATTCTGGTCCAACAACAAAAATGTTGCCCTCACTCAACTTCTCGTCTCTGCAATAAATTCGCTGCCTTTATTCACGGTTGTTTGCAAATTTAAAATTCGGTTTCGGTTAAAAGACACGCCTCCGGCCATAGTTGCCGATTCCTTGAAATGTCTTTGACAAAATAATTCATTCATTTAGGATAAAGTTGCCGAATGCCAATTCGCATATTTTGCCGTTTCTTAGCTCCAGACTCCAGACTTCCAGCATCGATATTCATTGGGTAGGCAATAGGCATAATTAGCATACGGCTAAGGGAGTAGTGTATTTTTTACTCCTATCATGCCCCATTATTTAACTTGTAGGATATGGCATTGCAGGAAAGTGCTGTCACACTTGACCTGATCTCTCTTTATTTATATGCCTGTGATATAATATATAATATGTGAATTTTCCCTAAATGATTCGGGTAAATTTGAGATAAATTTTTTTGAAATTTCTTGAGATTCAACACTTAAAAATTAAAGTGAGTAAAGAGGGGACCATTATCTAGGTTTTATTTATATCGGCAACTATGGCCTTTTTGCATCGGCAACTTTGGATTCGGCAAGAAAGGGACAGCCAGGGACTGTAAACTGACTGACTACAAAATAATTTAGGAGTTTTAGGGCTAGGCCCAAGCTAACTGAATTTCTATCCTATTCTACATTCTGTTTGGCTGAGTTTTCATGACTTTTGAGAGCTGACAAGCTGTAAGTTAAATGTGAGGTTAAAGTTTGAAAAGGGTAGAGAATGAAAGTTCCGGAAATTATGGTTAGTTTTATTTCAGAATTATCTGTACTTGACTTCACTGTAGCTTGTCCTCATTTTCATTGTCGACTATACAAGAGAGCTAGAAATAGTAGGGTTTGACTTACAGGACATCTATTTCAGGTAAATATAATTCGGCTATATTTCATATGCTAGGCATAAATGGGTAAATGTATAGTACACACGTTATTTATCTAAACTATTTCATTTCATATTTTTCTCCATAATAACATTTGAGGTGATTATTGTACAGGACAACAAATAGAGGTTCGACACGATTGTTTTAATCCGTCATCATTTCATCAATTTCATCATATCACAAAACTTTAGTTGCTCATTGACACATCAACATTTATAGCTTTGCCAACAAAGGCGAGCGGAGAAAAATATAGAAAATAAAATAATAAAAGCTCTCATCTCATATTCGTGTTGAACTTAAGGGGAAACAATTTGCCATCATTTATTCGCTTTACGGACGACAAAACTAAAATATTTAACTTGGAGAATTGAAACATTGAACCGGAAATTCTTTCGCCGGAAAAGGCGACATGACTTCATTTGTCACATCAGTTACGTAGCAGATAGGAAAAAAGGATTGTTTTGTAAATCTGGATAAGTTTACGTTATATATACTTTATCGTGACATTTTCCCCCTGCTCGACTCGACTCGACTCGGGGCCATAAAAGTAAAATGATATAATGCTACAACTAAAGATTAAATAAAAAAGACCTTACTTCTTGAGGTGGAACGTCGAAGGAGACGGTTCGGAGGTCAACACATCTGTAGGCATCAATGCAAGGGAGGATGAAAAATATACCGGGACCCCGGGCTCCGCCACGACGAAGTCGACCCAGTCGGAATATTACTGCTCTCTCATACTCTTGCACTACCTGGAAAGGGAAAGCGGTGAAAGTATTAGTCGTGTGGGCCAAGTGGACCGAATTTCGTATGCACCGCGAGGGACAAGTAAAAGTGAAAGTAAATGAAGAAAGTGAATAAATGAAATTATCTCCCGCGTGATGTGATGAGTTTGTATGAAACTGCACGCGGGAGAATATGCATAGCCGAAATATATACACCGACTCGGAGTGAAAGCTGTGTACTAATGGCTGCAATTTTTAGTGAGCAGTTAGTTAGGGATTGTTGGCTATGTAAAATAAGCCATTAGCAAATGTTTTAATGTTTTTTACCTTGAAGCAAAAGAAGATCGCAATTGGCAATGTAATGATGAGTAAAACGATTGAGCCAAGGGTTGCAAGGATTTCAATCAGACCGGACCCCTCTGGTTCAGCTATAAAAATAGAAAGACGTTTGTAATTAGATTAGTTTCCATTGATGTAGCATGGATTAATTCTTTAATTGGAAATACTTATGTAGCTGTATCAGTTTACAATTAGTCGCATATAATTATATTTAAATAGATACATCTAAATATAGAAGATGCCATAATATATCATATCAGTTTTTAGTATTATAGTATTAATTAGTGCCACTCCTGCCGTTAGAATATTAATAATAAGGAGGTATTATTGAGCTGTCATTGTAAATTATAGCGTTAATGGCTGGAAATGCTCTTGCCATTATCATTCTATTACTTACTAAAGAATACCAGATAGATGAAAGTAGGTACGCATATTTATCTTCCATTCTTTTCGGTTATGCTTGCTACTACTGCTGCCATGCAAAATTGTTCCATAATTCTATTCTATAATTCTAACAAGTCATGCCGCATTGGTTAAAAATAAGCATCGAGTGGAGACAAAAGAATATCACGACATATATTCCATTCCATAGTCGAGTTTTAAGCAATACTTCATCTCATACACCGGAAATTGATTTTGGAATCCATCCCTGTGTGGGTATACTGACTGGAATCTTGCACGCATGATAATCAGATAAGAAAAGAGGGAACTGAAGAAAGCCATTTATTTTAGCTCTTCTGTTGCCAGAGATTAGCATTCAAATGGAAATAAACGACATTGTCTTTGTCGCCAGCCATACCGGGGGTGCATATAGTTATAGGTATTATTTGTTGGTTGGAACAGGAAACTTGATGACTCCCAAGCAAGATTTATTATTTCTGTTGGAACTGATAGGGATCATAGCAAGAGAGAATCCTGTCGGGGCTCGCTCGTCACTCCCAACTCCCTCAGAAATAGATTATATTATTTTCATTCTGAGAAGGCAAAAAGGAGAGATTTTGGATTCTTCTTACATTTAGAAACATTTCAAGGGAGATCGGTCTGGTTTGGTTTGTCACAGAGATTCCAATCCATCCCATACTTTGCTAATATAGCAAAAAATGTGACAGGTTACAGAAAATGCCAGCAGTAAAAATAAACAAGAAAGCTGAGGAATATGCAAAAAATGCTGCAAAATGCAATGCCGAGGCAAGTGGAGTTGTTACATCGTATCAACGTATCTTCTTGGTTGTATATCTTATGGAGTGTAGTCAATTTACTTCATTTCGTAATAAAGAATAGACAAGCAATAAAAAAGGAAAGTGATGTTGCGACTTAATAAACTTCCTGCTGCGTAATTAAATGCTTTCCTATGTACTCCCCTCTAGCCCCATGTCCAATGCATTGTGTATAAATACTAACATATTGGATTGGAATTGGAAATATGTAAAGAAAAAACCTTATTCCTTCTTAGTAAGTATTAAAATTGAGTGTAATTTACGATCTAGAAATGAAAATGGGTGTAGTTGGAATATCTTCCCACACGCGAAGCATATCTTGAGGCTTAGAATTACTCCGTCTTTCTTTTCTCCCTCTTGAGAGATTTTATTTTCTCTAGGAGGGATCCTAACCTAATACAAATTTATTTGTTCAAAGCTGGCTCCAGCACCATACCAGTGAATGTCTTCACATAACTTGCATTTGGCTAAATTGTAAGTACATTGGGGAGGGCTGAAAGATATATAAAAGGGAGTTTTGATGGGAAATAAAAAATGATGTTAGGATTTTCATGGGTTGAATGAACAGGTAATTAATTAGTTACTTATATTCAATTATTCAAACTGTACGCCAGTGGCTCCTCTGTTAATAAGAAAGGATCAATATTACTAGGAATATATTCTTGTGGAAATCTATGTGCTACTTCATTGTTGTTAATTAAGAAGAGAGCATTGGTAATTAAATATTGTTAGATATAAAAGCGAATAACTTTAAAATCGAATTCAAATGTTTGATATAATATTTAATTTTGGACCTTCAATAAAAGAATAACAAACTTATATTAAAACTAGATCTAGATCATCTTTGGAGTTTTTCATTTTGTTAGTAAAACAGGTTACTATAAAATAATAAAATTGATTATCACGGAAGTCTAGGATGTCATCCTTCTTCTTCGCCGGCTTCATGTCCTTGTCGTTGGTTTGACCACAGGTGGCACACTGCTGCCCACCCCCGACAGCCCCTCCTCCAGCAGACTCTACGTCCATTCCGCTCTTATCGCCACTGCTACTATCGTCCCCGCCAATGCAAGATGGCAAACCGGCGAAATTTAATAGTAGTGTAATTTTGTTGATGTTTTAATACAATCCAACTTTATCATATAAAAAGAGTTTTTACTAAAACAAGAGATTTATTCCGGAGTTTCACCGTAAGTGGGAAAGTGCGCGCTGCTAATTATCAGCTTCCTTTATAATTTCAGAGATACAATTTGGTTTGGTTAAATTTGAGAGTCTTGGAACGCCCGTAAGGAAATATACACAGCCTTTGTCTATCGCTATGTCAAAATAAACATGATTCATGTTACAACGTCTGTCGATTTCATACATGGACAGTGTTGATAAGGCCGTAAAATTCACTTTTAACTTTTATTTCCCCCATTAAAACCCAAATTGGGAGGATATTTTAAAGCACGGTGTTCAAAATTATTTATTTCCCCGTCTTTTATCTTCTAAAGATCAAAAGACTTTTTTTCTCCCAAGCCGAGTTCAAAGAGAACAGATTGAACATGGAAGAAAAACAGACATACAGGCAGGGTTGCTTCCTTGTTTTCAATAAGTTTGGGCTAAAGTCAACAACACCTCCGCTCCCCTTCCCTCCCGTTTTCTCCGAAAAGGCAAATAAAAAAAATCACTCCGGATTTTTTTATTTTCTCTGGTTGGGTTTGGTTTTTCATAGAAACGTCAAATGTCGGAAAGTGCAATCATTGGTCTACATTCTACATTCAACGCACTCGAATCCATATGCTACGTATACATAATGACTGGGCTTGATTTTGATTTCGGCCCACGCTTTAATGTCTCTGGGATGGCGAAAGCACCCAAAACAGTTTGAGAAAGCTCACAAGTTGAGTTTTGAGGGAAAGTTAATGATTAGAACAAACAATGACGGATGCCTTGTATATTACATCAGTCTTTTACACAAACTCCACCAAAACTACAACGAGAGATATAGATAAGCAATTAAATAAGTTATTTTCCACACTGACCCGCATACACAGAAACACTCTCTCTCCCACACACAGGCCATATCACAATGTTTATCTTTGGCTTGCTATTTCAGCGGTTTCTCTTCTACAATACATTGTTATGTGTCTCTAGATTAGCTATAAAAATTTGAGAGAGAGTGTGTAATAGAGAATAGGAAAGTAAACAAGGAAGAAAATTAAATGATCAGGAAGGAAAAACATGAAAATAGTTTTGATTCCCCCTCTTTCTCTCTCTATTTCTCTGTTCTCTCACAGAGGATCTTTCACTATTTAAGCTGGACAATCACTCACGACAACTGCAGCTGAGTTCCACATTGCCCGAATGCCTCCGAAGTGAATAGCCCGTCATGATAATGCTTGGATTGGAATAGGTGGCCTTTCCCCCCAACACTATTGTTGTTGCTGAAGATGAGATTCTAATTCAAACCCGAGATGTGTATTCTGAAGTAGGTGCATCATGATCAAATGATCATCATCTCATCTTCATTAAACATCTAATGGGGAAAAGTGGAAGGATGATTTCTCTTGAACAGGAAGTGCAGTACTATTGATGAGGATCGTAATTTTGATCAAGATGATGATAATGATGCGGAGGATCAATGCGGGGATCAAAGCGGTCCCGAGTTTTTTTTTATTGTTTCCAGTTCAATGGTTTGATGAATGACTCTCCATTTATCACTTGACTCTTTAGAGAAAACAACACTTATCAAGTGGTGGCAATGGTGGGGAATAATGATAATATTTAGGATTTTATAAACATCCCATGTTCATTTAGCTTATTTGCCCTGTTCCGATTATTTAAGCTGTTTGAGTTTGTAAATATCATTTGAACTCGGAGGGGGGCCGTTACGATTCAAAAATAATCTAAATCACTTGTGTGCTGTTGGGTGATCTGGGTAAAAGTCTTGGATGATCTTTGGTTTAGTGCAGTTGGAGTGGTATTTCCCACCCAATGAATTGCTGATGCGATAACTCATAGTCATCTAAAGTACTAGAGGAAACGCGCATGGTACACCTTGACATGACTATGACTGCTGCGCTGAAGTCAACTGTAAATGAATCAGATCTCGAATGTCTTCATTTTTTCCCTTCAATTTTCTTCCTCCGATTTCTCCCTCTTATCGTTACCGAAACGGAAACGAAACAATCCAATCCTTGAACAGCTAACAATTAGTTAAGTTCCTCTTCTGCAACGTTTTCCCCCCTTCGTGTTGGATGGAAGGTGTACATGCATAAGTACTGCTATATACCTCACACATATGAGGTGATACAACAAGACGCTGAAAAAAGTGATCCCAATGGACTAATGATTATAAGTGAGTGACTTTTGGCAGATCAGGCGGAAGGAAGTGAAGCAGAAATGGAATGATCCGCACCACACATACGGGGCCATTTATCTCCTATTTTTCTCCAAACTCCCAGAGAGTTCCTCCCTCCCCAGTTTACCTCCAATCTATATCTCTCTCTCTGGTTTAGCCAGCATTATTAACTTGCTTGCATTATCTTTATCACATTTATGAAATTGTAGAAGGATGAGATGAGAGGGAGAGGAGAAAAGTGCTAGTTTATTTTTCTCTCTTCAACTTGTGCAATTCAGTAATAATCTCCCTTGTTTCTTCTTTCTCTGACAGATGTACGTATACTCACGGGTAACACTCATATAGGTACACAACTACTTGGATTATATTGCCCAAATCCGAAAAACACGACAGACAGGCTCAACTTGGGCTCTTACTCCTCAGCTCTCATTTCCAAACTAAGACTGCCACAAGAATAAGGAAAAAGGTGATCACATCATGAAACAAGACGAGTAGAGGAGGAAGATCATGAAGAAAGAAAGAAAAACTTTAGAAAGTATTTTCATGTCAGGGAGAAGCAATGCATATGAGATAAGCATAATATTCCCATGTTCAGTGATGTGATATGTCCCAACCAAAACCCTATTACAAAATTCAGAGTTTTTTTTGGAGTTGTTGGAAGATAGAAAGTAGCACTTTTCATATAGCCATACACATATTGTGGCAAAATAGCAAAAGCCATATCCTATATGAGAAATGTGTTTAAGGGACCCATCCTCTTCGCCAAAATAATAATATCCATATCTCTGTCGCCATCATAATATCACTAATATCATCACTATTACATATTTATCATGGATGTTACATATATAAGAAGTGCTTCTTCTTCCATTCTGTCCTAGTGGTGGTCGTTTACAGATAAATGAGTCGTGTATGAACTACTGCACCAAAAAAACTCAAAGGATCACTAACTTCTTAGCCAAGCCAAACCAACCCAACTGAGAGTAAAAGCAAGTATCCGTATAACAAGTGCAAGTACATAATATGAAGAATCAGATAGGAGGGCCCACTTTGCTTACCAAGACAAAAAATCAGCAGACATATCTAAATCTAAAAGTCGTATTCCTACCATTTCCATTTCCAACATGGAAAATACATACAAGTCAAGTCGTACCTACTTCCTTTTTTTGACTGATAAAAGATAAGTAGAAGGGAGGGAAAGCAATTGTACATAATATAAGCTATAAGACAACCAAATCCATTTATAAGGAAAATTGCAAGTCACCCAACCAGGACAGCAGAGTGTCATAAGTAGATAGAGTTCATCCTTTAAGGAGAAAGATGTGCAGTCATAGATTTAATCCGAGAAAACGGCTATGCCTTGAATCTGAATAGTCTGATATGGATACAATTTCATATGTATGAAATGGTATCATCATCATCATCATCTTGAATTGCAAACAGATCTATCTGTAGTGTAAAAGCTTCTTCTATTTTCATATGATATGATATAAGTTATATTAGTACAGAAGTTTTTGTTTGAGTTGACTAAGATATTTTGTAAAATCGGAGAAGCTGCTTTTCTTTGCTGTGGAAAGTATGCGTATGTAGAAGAACAACAGTCATACGTCAGCATTCCAACCAACTCCAACGGAGCATTATTTTTGCTGATATGTATTATACTTTTTTCCACACAGAGAGGAAGAGACTAAGGAAGAGTGAAGGAAATATAAATGCCCTCATCCCAGAGAAAATAATGTAAATGAAAGCATATTAAACCAAAAGCAAGTAAAGCACACGAAGACAAAGTTAACGAAATTTGCCATATAGCAAGCTGAGCTACATGATATTGTTACATTTTCGCCCATTACATTACATATGCAGTGTATATCACATCACATCATCCATGAGATGAGGGAGAGAGAAGTGTTTAAGCTAAAATACAATACGATTTGATTCTTTGTTTTGTTTCTTTTTCTGCACAAAAATCATCCCATTCCCCGTTCCAACGACAATGACTCACACACTAATGTAAATTCATTGCATGAAACAAGCGTAGGCCTATATGAATGAAATACTAGAGAAAACTACAGAGGCTGATGAAAATTCACTCTGGTTGGAGTAAAAACAAACATTCTTACTTTTAGGCTTTTGCTACTTTTTACGCATATGATATAGCAGACAACTTTATCCACTAACTAAAACTAACAAAGAGAGATGTACTGAAATGGAAGCCAAAGCCAAAGCCAAAGTCATGCCTTTCTTTTTTTTGCGAGAGGGAATAAAGAGAAAAAGGTTTGACAAACAATAAGGAAGTTAATACTGTATATAATATCGCAGTGGTCTGTGTAGATATGTATGTCTATGAAAAGCAGAGTAAAATACTATTTTTTTTGGCTTATTATCGTATATTTGTATGTATATGTACCTATGCGGCAGTCGGGAGTCATGCTGTATAACAGGACAGAGACGTTAAAAACCTCTCCTTTCTCGGTATGGCTTAAATTATATATTTTGTAGGTACATTCAAACCGTTACACTCATACTAGCTTCTCTGTAGGTAGTTACTAAAAGAAAATAGAAGGGACGCTCTCCTTCCGTTTTTCTTTTACAAAGATAGATAGATCCGGACGGAACAAAGATGGGCGACTTCAAAAAATTGGATTCTGATCTGAGTGAGTCTACATTACATAGTATAAAGGAGAGAAGGGCCAAATAGTGCGGAAAATGTAGGAGGGCGACTAAGGATGAAATGGAAAAGGAGAAATGGATGGATAGATAGACTTTCAGACTTCTCGCATTTCATTCCCAAAGTTATGTAGCAAGTTCGAAGCAATGAAGAATAACAGTTTTTATTATCCGACATATCAAACAATCCTTAAATTTTATGGTTAAGCTTTCCCGAGAAAGCAAGCAGCGCAGGGCACTTCATTTATGTCCAGCTTCACACATCACTGGGGACCCTGGTTGGTGATGATTTGATGTGCAATGCTACAGTCTCACCCCAAGGACCTTATCATATCACAAAGTGACTGGCTGGACATCATTTATTGCGTCATTCATAAATATAAACACGCTCATTTCGGGATAACAAGCGCAATTCTATGCAGCTTGGAATTTGAATTTGAATTTGCCATATTTATTAAGGACAACATACATAACATGTAATATTACACATTGTTTTCATGAAT
>JAQIXQ010001288.1:0-15797 GCA_034700485.1 Pseudosinella alba | reverse complement strand
GGAACTGGAGTGTTCACAAACTCCTTTGCAACGAGATGCGTGGACACAGGACCATTGTGATCTTTGGTCCAACTCTACAAAATCAAATGAATATTGGCACATTTCTTAAATGCATACATACATGACCTATTAAATCCGTTCATTCCATTTCACATTTGCATTCGTTCACACAACCTACTTTCAAGTATACAAATTGCAAATTATTATGAAAAACAAACAAACTGCATTTCCTACATACTTTTAAATTAATTTTTAATTAAGTAAGTACCTTATAGCTAGTCTCCGTGTGGATTACAAACCCGGATGATGATTGCCTCCCAACCTTGGGGCTGATTACAATGTGGCTGAGTTCGATGCAGAATGGGAACTTGATTGATATTGTCACAGGTGGTCGAACAAAGGAGTCAGCCATAAAACCCGGGGTTGACTGCAAATTGAGATCGTTGGTAATTAGATTACTAGCCTCGTAGCCATCCGCCTCCACCTGGTTCACACTGATGGTGGTGCCGATGCCATCTGCACAGAAGTTCATCTTGGATTGAGGTCCTACAAATGACATGACATGACAAAGAGATAATTATTAATTTTCGAACCCAACATAAAATTAATTGCACCTAAACCAAACTAACCATATCATATTTATCACAATTAAACTCTCACCTTAATGGACAAGCGTAGCCTGGCGTTAATTGGTTCTAAAAAGTAGTATCAGCTGTGGGGCCACTGGTCAGCGGGACCTTGGAAGGTCAAGACCTTTAACCTCGCTTATTTTAATACTCCTCCGGGTCAAAACTCACTGGAATGGAATGGCTGATGATCCTGGATTTGAATCTTGATAATTTCCTTCTTATGTCTTAACTACGATTAACGGTTTTACACTATTTAGGAACTAAAAGTTAATTGTGGAAAAACCTGTAGAAATTTTGGTATTCTTTCTTTGGCCACTTCAAAAATCTTCTTGTCTTCTGTTGATTGATTGTATATTCTCCGGCTGATGAGGAGCAGAAATGTAGATGATTGATTGTTAACTGTCAGCAATTTAAGTTAATTATTGTAAATGATGATCATTGATGTTGCGACATGCGACGGCGATGATGATCAATGATGATGGTCCACAAAAACTGTTAAAAATAATTTTGAAAAAAAACACAAAAATTAGCACAATAAATTTAAAAATTAAAATTCGTCAAAAGTTATATCTGATCGAAAACAGGTGATCATCTGATCATTCGACAAACGACAAACGTCACAAAGGTCATTTCCCTTTCCCACAATCAATAATCCGATCAATCCAAAGCCATTCCCAAACTTTCAAACAAAAATGTCAACCGAACAGCTGATCAAAATAACCACTCCTCCTCCACTTCCACAACCAGCCTTGACCGCTTCGACCTTCCTAACCTTCCCCAATGTCAATACTAAACCATATCCAAACTCCTCCTCCAAATCCAAATTATGTCTGTACTTACTTTAGTTGTACTTTATTGTCTTTTCTCCTCAACTACTCAATGCTCAACTAACTTCTAAATTTAACTTTCCTTTCTAATTCTAATTAACCCAACAATTTAACTTTTACTAAATCACACTTTCCTTCTTCTTCCCTTCCCTCTCCCTTTTTACTTTTACTTCCTATCCATATGAAATATGACTACCTTCCTATGTCTATTATCGATGAGTTTTACTAAAAATCTAAAATTCACAGCAAAATTTTTTCCACTTTTCTTTTTTATCCCAATATCAAGTCATATCATTACGAATAGTCCATACCAAATAATTCTTTTGTCGTCCGATGACTTTCGTTTCAAGAGCTGCTCTACTCCAATCCAACCAGCCAGGCTTACGCTTACGCTGCGAATGAACGCTGGGAGTGAAAAGTGCTCGTGAGATAAACCCCGTTTCCTTCCCCATCAACCATTCAGTTTCACTCCTCAAGGTTCACTTCAGGTTAAAACCTTAAGCCCAAGCCAAACCAAACCAGTGGAGTGGAGTGAGTAGATACGTCCATATGCAAAAAGTGCAAGTACGTAAGAGTCTTAAACGTGTGTAATGAACTTATGGTACTTACTTAACTTAACGTAACTTGTAGTTAAAACATTTATAAAACTTTCCGTCCTTTTCGATGAGTTTTTCTACACACGTTCATTTACAGCTATAACAACCTCAGCCAGAGAGATATCATTCATGAACCAAACCAAGTCATATTCAATTCAATTCTTCAATTCAAGCTCCTGCCAGTTATCCACTCACAGGTCCTGCACGAACCACGACCACTGCAATACTAACTGGCTGCCAGGTGGAAGCTAACTGCATATAACAAAGTCCATATTACTCCATATCCATATGCAAAAAAAATCTTATCGAGATGATCATGATCATCGTCATCATCATCAAATCACTAATGGCTATACCCATATACTAGCTGTTAACTTTAACATTGAATCATTTTCATTGTGAATGTGAATGTTGAATGTTGAATGTCTGTCTGAAGGCTTTTGAGCAGTTAGTTAATGGCTGGCTTGGTCTGGCCATTATTAAATTACGTACTCCACACGAGAGAGAGGGAGAGAGGATATCTGGCTTGGCATATTACGATAACCACTTTGGAGCTTCACATGAGAGATTACCACATCCTACACGATCATGATCGTCATAGTTATATTCATATGAATAGGTATGAATCATTCACATTCACAGATTACCTATTACCTGCATCATGCCTAATTGTACATTAAGTTAACTTTAACGTTAGTCATGTCATACCTACGTTTACCATGAGTACGTTTTTATAGTAAGGTATGAGCCATATATATATATGTCTGGTCTGACAATGAACATTTATCTGATTCTGACTATATAGCTATGTATGACGCTTATCATTCCCCATAATCACGCTTCCTTTGTCTCTCTCTGTCTGTTTCTGCGTATTTCTCTTATTGGATTTTATTGTGTCTGGGAGTCGGAGTGCGTGAGAAATGAGAGGAGTGTGAAAGGAAAATATCTACCTTTTTTCATTGGAAATTGGAGGAATTGAAGTCGATGTCCAATTGTCGAATTGTCGGAGTTGAATAAGTCCAAGTCCAACCTAACTTAAAGAAAAAAATGTCAACTGCTTTTATATCCCTTTTTCCTTATATTTTTTGTAAGTAAATTATGTCCCTTTTCAGTTTTAACTTTTATTCCTACAGGTACGCAAAGCAAGTTAAGTTTCAAGGTATGGGATGGGATATATCAAGTGTAAAGTTTTTTGCTCCAATATCCACCATTATTATTCCATTTCCCTTAAAAAAAAAATTCTTCCTCCTCGGGCTCCCTTCTTCCCCTATTCTATTATATAAGTTGTAAGTAACTTTGGAGAATTTTGTGAAGGGGAAGAAGGGAAAAAAAGGTTCTTCTCTCCCTTCTTACTTCATAAACTTTATATTTCTCCGGCCTCTATTCATCTATACCTAGTCAAATCTTTTCCATGCCATGCCAATGCCAATGCCTTGATATGATTTCATGGCGATGGTCCCCTTCTTCTTGTCCCCCTTCTTCATCTTTCTCTATGCTTGTTTCTCTAAGAGCTTTTGGGTTGCCATGATATGATATGAAATGAAATGATGGAGGGTTACACATTTGGAGGAATATGATGGAGGCTTCATCGTTCTATTCTATTCCATATCCTTTACAAAACTTGCAAGATTTTCATATAACTTTAGGGCTTATTCTGCGGAGACTCTGGGAGACATGGGCAGACTCTCACTTGAGAATTTGAGATATGAGAAGGGAACTTAAGACGAGAGAGAGGCTGAAATGAAAGGTCTGCTCGTCTCAATCCTGAAATTATATCTCTATGCTGGGGTCTCTGGGATATGGAATTGGAGTCTAGTTTTCAGGGATGGGAATGGGATTAAGGGAAATTTTAGTTTTTGTGAGAGAAGTTCCCTTTTCTTCCCTGGCCTGGGTCTGGGTCTGGCTTGGCTTTGGCCTTGTTTCTGTGTACTTTGTCTTTAATGCATAATGTCATGTCAGAGTCATGTCTTCCAATATCCCATCCCATGCGAAGGAACTTTCAGTTCAGGTTTTTATATTATCGAAATCCACTGATATGATATGAGATGAAATGAAATATATGACTTAAGTGAAATGAAATTGGGAACAAAAAGGGATAAATATGAGAGGTGATGGTGATGGGATGATGAATAGGAGAAAATCAATAAATATAAATGACAGGGACCGTAAAAACCGGACGGTTTTGTAATAAAATGTTTTTCTATATCACCATTTTTCTTAAATGGAGAGAGAGAGAGAGTACAAAATACAATTCATATCATATCATGTCATATCATATCCATTGGCATTCGGCATTGGATAGATCCTTATATTTTTTCCCCACAATAAACTAGCCTAAACGCCTTACGTGTAGATACAATTTGAAGAAAAATATATATTTTTTTCAATAAGAAAGAAGAAGAAACCCAGAAAACAGGACAGACCAGACCAGATGCAAAGAAATTCAAGAAGATGTTGAGCCTTTGTCTAGTTAATATGTAGCCACTCATATGAATAAACAGTTGCTTTCTCAAAACAACATAACCATGGCATAATAATGTCACTTGACAAAATGTACTTAAGGAAAAGTGCATAAGGAGAAAATGAGTACTTTAACTTACTTAGGGAAATAGTATAGCTACATCCATATTATTATGCTCTATGCTACTTAAAGAGATATATCTTAAACATCTTATCGAAAGCTCAAATGATAATGATGCTGCTGGGCGAGTTTCATATATTGACTATAGTCATAGTCATATAAATCCAAGTTCGTGACAATTTTCATTTTGCAGATGTGAACTCCTCCCTGCATATCCCCTCCCCTCCCATGAACAAAATATGTTGATGACAAAAAAACAAACGAAGACAAAGGATTTTCAGAGATCAAGACACCTTTCCTTATGAATATCACATTCTGACGATAATAATTTCTTTCTCTAGATTCGATAACGCCAAACTTTCAAACTTGCTTTCTCTCTCTTGACATATTATTGTCAAGTGGATTCTTCAAGGTTGGATTTGGATGTTGGGTAGGAATTTGCTATTTGGATTATTGCGAATTTTCAAATGTTACAATTAGACTGATCTAGTATTGATTGCGAGAAAGAAACTAAACTATTTCAAATAACTTTTAAGATATATGTAATTTACCTACCTGAACCTGATCCACTCTCACCAATGCAAAACGCACAACGTCACTCAAAACACTTTTAATATGATATGATTTCAGCAAATAATGAAATTAGCCTTTGTTTCAATTCGTATGTTTTATACTTAACTCGAATGGTTCATCACTTTTTCATACTATGAAAATCATATCATTTCATGTCAAATTGGAATATTCCACCAAAAGCTATTGCGAACGATTTAGCAAACTTGTGCACTTTTTACTTTTTGGACTTTATCCAGTCAACTCTCTCATTCATTTACTTTGTTATCTTTTTTTTGCACCATTACACACGATAATCATAATCATTCCAACTTAAATGGAATAGGTATCTTAATTCATTTCTTCAATCATTTCATTCCACAGAAAAAAAAATCATCCGATGTATAAAATAGTTTTTGCGAAGTGTATTTCGATTGGATTGTGAATTGCGAACAATATTTTTTTTTTGCAATGATGCAATTGCCTCTATGCAAGTTCTTTAATCCTCAAAAGAAAGAATTCGATATTGAATTGGATCTCTCTGGATATGTGAATTGGATAATGCGACCACGACGGCATGGACAATCGACATGAATGCGTCTCCTCCAGCGTCTCCCTAGTCAATCCAGCTTCTCCTCCTTGATCATCCCCTTTTTAGACATGGGAAGAAGAAGACTCTCTCTCGGATGAAGACGATGATGATGACGATGAGGATGATGACGAACAGTCCATGCTATATGCGATGTGATGTACAAAAAAGAGTCTCTCTTCGTTTTTCTCAGTATTCTCCAAGCTGCAGACTCACCATCACCATATCACCCAAGTACATAGAAACTATCTTCTCCGAGAACACATTCAACATGGGTTGGAACAGAAACTCATTGGATGACTCCCTTTCTCCTCACTCCTCACCCGTTTCTTCTTGAAAGAGTTTTCATGAGCCAGGCCAACCCCAACCCAACAACCAAACCAAGTACAAGTACAAAAGGCTTCTTCTTTGAAAAAAAAGTCCAACTTTAAGTATGAAGTAGGTAGATAGAGATGAGGAGACTACTCTTTACATGAAAGTTCTATTGCTCCTGGTCCTGCTATTTTGCTGCATAACAACTTTTCCTTTTTTTTCTAGGGAAAAAATCTATTCATCCTTCATCCTTCTCTCCGACCAAATGCAAGTCTGAAAGTCTTCCCTGGCATTTGAGATGGTGAACGGTGATGAGGATGATGCTGGGGAAGGAATATGGAATGGGATCCTCGATAAGCCCTCTCCTCCAATATGAAATGGAGGATGTGAAGCTGTGAAGGAAGAAGACGATCTTAAATGACTGGGCTTCTTCTGCTTCCCTGTATGGTTCTCTGGCAATACATTCCTTTTTCGACAATATGATGAGATGAGATGGTCTTCGTATTTGGTATGATGTACAAGAACAAAAGTATCTTGAGATATAATTTTTTCCCCTATATCCTCTGTTGGGATTTGGGATGTGATGGCCAAGGCGACTGAATCAACAAGGGGGGAATTCAGCGATAGCGATGTCTTCAACAATACAATGCAGTTGGATGCAATTCAATGTTATTCCTGCAATGGGACTGCATAAGGCTATGCCACATCACATGAAATGAAAAGGGCCTTCCCGTGCAAAAAAAAATATTTCAAGTGTAAAGTAGGTAGAACCCAATTTGCTTCAGCAGCGTCGTTGCTGATGAGAGGACACCAAAACCAGCGACAGCGACAACGACGACCCTTCTTGACTGATCCACTATGCGATACTGAACAGAGCCAAGGATGGGAGCAGGGCTATAGCTAAATGGGAATGAGTTTTTTGAAAGGCTTAACTAAAGTAGAGTGCCATTGCCATTGTAACAGGGAAGCAAAAAGTTATAGCATGGCATGTTGGTGGCGGTGGCAGACATGGTAATGATAATGATGGTGGATGGCATGTGTGTGGTGGTCTCGTCTGGTAACTGGGGGAGGCGAATGCTAACTACGCTGCAGCGTTTATGAATTTCCTCCTTATGGCATAGATTGGCATGGTTGGAGTTAAGAGTTGGAGTGGAGGATATTTAACTTTTATATTATGGAGGAGTTTTTGGTATGGCATGGCATGGTGGCGCACTGCTGCTGTTGCTGCTTCTCTCATGGCATGGCATATTTGTAGAAGAGTTAACTTCACTTCTGCCTTCTCTTCCCTCAGCATTTTAGATTGGGGCTGATATTATTCTTCCTAACTGAACTGATGTGACTAACATAATGATGACGAGGCATATGTTGACAAGGCTAACCCTTTACTTTTTTTCTTAGCGAAAATCGTTCCTCCTCGCCTCTGTCTGCCTGACTCTCTGCCTGTTATTGAGTTTGAGTTGGGACGAGGAAAAAAGAGAGAGCTCCTCGCATCGTCTCTCTCAACTCATATTTTTATCGTGCATTAAACCAAGCCAAAGCCAACTCTAAACTCCAATCCCAAAGTCTAACAAACCCAAAGCCAACCAACTTGACTAACTAAACTCTCCTCGTCGGAGGAGAGGAAGGCAAAGGCAATCAAACTTGAATATAAAAAGTACATTCGTGAGTCGAGTGAATGTGAATGTGAAATGGGAATGGGGAGAAGGAAACCAAACCAAGTCATATTATTTCAAGCCAGAAGAGCCAGGCCAGGGTTGCTCTTATCAACATCATTTCATTTCATTTTGCCTTTGCAAGAGTTATTATATTGCCATTTGCCATCATGTTGCATTCAGCATTTAGCTCGGCTGCTTTAACATATAATTTTTCTATGCGCTCTTCCTCTCCCCATCCATATCTCCCTTTCGACAGCATTCAACATTCATTTCATTTCAGTTTGTTTTACGTTTGCATTTTGCAGTTTCCTTCCATTTATTTTTGCCGTAACAAATAGGCGGAATGTAAGAGCTAAAGCTGGCTCTGGCTGGTTGAGAGCAATCATAAAAATTCACTGTAAAAATGGAAGAGTAATATGGCTTTGACTTCATCGCCTTCATTTCATATCACTTGGCTACAGAATTACAGAATGAATGCAGAGGAAAGGACTTATTGTGAGAATAGCAAAAATACATTCACATTCGCCATTCAAGTTGCCTGACTGTAGACTCTACCAAGTTGATTGGGATTGTAAAATTTTTCACTGTTTGCCTTCCATATTCCCGTATGAAATGAAATGACTGATTCATTTTGAACATTTATGATTCTCCTAAACCCAAAAGGCAAACTAACGATAAGCCATAAATGCATGAATAGTTACTTTTTTACATAGCCTACTGTACAGGTTTTTGGTTTGTTGGTTCAAATGAAATGAAATGAAAACGGAGGAAAAGGGAATAAAAATGAAACAGAGCCATATAGCCATGATGATAAGGAATCGTAGGAATAAGCCATGTTATATTGATGAGGCTGGGTTAAAGTTAACTTGAAAAAGCTCTCAGTTCAGTTCCTCTCGTTACAGCCATTTAGATATTAGCAAAAGGCAAAGCCAAAGCCAACAACACCAAACCAAGAGCAACCAACTAAAGTTTAAGTGAATTGAATATAGGAAAGTCCACAGTTACCATTCTTCATGTAATTGTGGGAAATGGGAAGAGGAAGCCATAGCCATAGCCATATTATAACAGCCATTGCCATACGAATTGGATAGAAACGAAATGAAACGAACTTGAGCAATGCCAAATGGGAAGTTTGCTTGGTGGTCGTCGTGTGTAGATTGTGTAGTTCCTTCCATGTCTCAACCCAATGGAAAAACGAAGCCCAAGCCGAACTAATAAGAACCAACTCAAACTTAACTGCACACGAAAAGCAAAAATATTTAAGCCTTCAAGCCAAGCCTAGTCAAGCCAGCTTCAAATTCGACCATTCTTCTCTTCCATCTTCGGCAACAACAAAAAAGGCCCAATCCCCAATATAAAAATGGGGAATGGTTGGGGATGGAGATTGAAGCAAGGCATTATGCAACAATGTAAAAATGTTCAGTAAAAAGTAAATGGAATTGGTTGATGTATAATATGATGGAGCCCCAAAACCTCCAACAAAATCCAAACCTTACTCCAACTCCAACTCCAACTTCCACTCTAGTCATATTACATTAGAACATGAAACTAAAAGTTTTTTTTTTTCAACAGAGTCTCAGTCTCAGCTCAGTTCACACATATTATATTCGAGTAGAGAATTTGAGAGCTCTTCCCAACAACTTTTTTCTCCCCTTTTTCCTCCCTTCTCCTTCTTCCCTTCAGTCAGAGTGAAGCAGGGAGATATTACATAAAAGTTGCTTTATCTGGCATGGCAATGGCATGGGATGGTAGACAAGACAGAAAAACTCTTTATCCTCCTGCTGCCTCCCTGCATGACGGTGAAGTGAATATGGCGATGGGCAAAAGCTTTTCAGTTTCTCGAACTCTGCTGAAAGGAAAGCCCACGTAGATGGTAAATGAAACGAGGTTCCCTACTTGTGTGCTTATCATATCGTCGGCAGCACACACATAAAATACGTAATACTTGGTAATACCTATCATGGGCTTGTTGAGTTGTTCAAACCCTATTCAGAATTGAGATTCTCAGTCAGAGAGAGTTGTTTTCTGCAGGCAGAACTGCCTTTGGTAAATGTAAGTTCTAGCCCAAGTTACGTAGGTTGGGTTTGGGTTTAGGTTCTGTTGGGCTTGGGCTTTACTTGGCCTCTTCCTCTCCTTCCCCTGCAAATGTACGTGTTTGCCATGCCATCGCCATCATCATGAGAATCGACCGACCTGCTGGGGTCTATATGGTCTCTTCCTTCACTTCAGCCTATTCTCCTTCCTCCATTCCATATTTAACAATATCTTTGTTCTTCCCCAACCAACCAACTCAACTCCATATCCTCCATCCATTTCAGAGGAGTTCTCCTCTCATGTTTACTTGAAGCCAACAACAGAAAATAAATGGAGATCTATGCCAAGCCATATTCCATAGTTTTTTTTTCATACATGGAATGGAAATGGAAGCCTCCAACCAAGCCAAAGCCAAGCAAGCCTCTCTCTCTCTCTCTCCGTCTATGATGAAGGAACAATGGACGACGGGAAATATTGTTCTTTTTGCCCTTCCTCCTTCTCTCCTTCTCTCCTCTCCTATTTATTTCAGGGGAGTTATGGAGTTGGGTTGCGATGAGTTGAGTAAAATCCTCTGTAAATGGAAATGTCGTATGTATAATGTAACATGGGCTTGTTCTTCCCTACTCCTTCTTCTTCCTCGAACTCATTTCATTTCATATTGTCATATAGTCATAATTTCCTAATTGAACCACACCAAATCCCAAAATGCAGCATTTTTCTTTCATCTTTCATACTTACATAATTTGAATGCAATCATTAGCAGGAATATCATTGAATCAGGATTGAATTGAAACCTGTCTGTAAATTTGCGAAAACGAGGAATCAAAATCAAAAGTCTGTTTTTTCATCATATCATCATTAGCCATGTAATATAATATAATATGCATCATATCATAATTCTTTCATCTCCATTTCATTGTCACTTTTCCCCATATCATATCATTATTTTTTCCTCTCTCCCCGATCATATATCACATCACATCATGATGATCTGATGGTCATCATATTGCTCTGGAAGACATCATCCATCGTCGTGATATGAAATGATCATCAGATCAGGCCAGCTCAGACTCTGGATCAGACTCCTCTTCAGTCTTCTGACTGAGAATCAAAAAAATATCCAAACTACAACGCAACAACCTGGTTTGGTTTCTATTGAGTTGTTTTAAATGTTAAGTTGGTTGGATATTGGATCATTATATTATGAATATGATGAAGTCACGGCTTCAAAAGGCGAAGTTCCAACATCATATCATCCAACTTGGTGGATGGAATCCGCACTGGTTGAGCAAACAAAAATCTCATCTCATATTATACCCATACTCCAGACCAGACCATAAGCCAAGCCATCATCCCATATTCCATTTCCATATTCCAATCCTACCTCATCTCATCTTACCATTTACAATTTTACAAAGCATATTTACTATTACAGATTTACATTAAACCTAGGGGAAAAAATTTGTTATCCCGTAGTAAATACAGCCTTAAAATATATTTATCTATCAGCCAGAGAGCCATAACCACCACCACCACCAACCAACATCACAGATCGTTTCTCCTTGAACTCTATTCCTCGACTCTGATCATGATTGTCTATTCCGCCTAGTCACTATGACTATATCCATCATATAACTATAGCTATAGTTAAGTCACTTATTCCCATTCAAACATAGCCATAGCCATAAGCGTAACCATTTTACCAGAACTATTTTTTTACTCATAGTCATAGTCACATTTAGTCATATAGCCATAGCCATAGTCATAGCCATATCATCAACCTTCTTAACTTTTTACAATGCGAAATTGTTGTGAAGTTAGGAAAAAGAACAAAAGGCGTTATTGCACATTTCTACCCATTACCATTACAAAGTTGGAAAGATAGTTAGTTTCACAGAGGCAGAGGCAGTAGACAAAACAATTTCTATTTTCATGTATTAAAAATTCTCATCCACCTGTAATCCACCACCATACATACATGTATTATGATTCCTTTAATGATAATGATGGATTTACGCAAACACAACTTGTGATTTTTTTTTCACTTGCAATCTCATCTCATCCCGTCTCATATAGCTCATGCTCATATCATTTTACCATTTACGTTAAAAAGTTTAAAAGGATTGTGAAGACGCCTTCGTCTGTATTATGCCTGTTCACGAGTTTCAAAAGAAGAAAAAAGGCATATGACTACCTTACTACCTACATTAATGGTAAGTATATTCTGAGTTTGAGCTCGCAACAGCTTACCTTCACTCGCGAAATTGCGAATTTTGCTGAATTTGCAATATTGCAAATTATGCAGTTCTCACTGGCAGAACTGCAGTTGGGGCTGGTGATGGGAGTTGGGTTGCTGTTCAGGCTCCTTTGTTCTTTCTCTCTTCCTTCTCATGTCTCACTCTCGTAATAATAAGTTGGGAGTTGGGAGAGCGACCACGCAAAAACCCAGTCTAATTACAATTTACAATTACAATGAGAATTCGAGCTTTTACAGCATTTAAAGCTAAACTAAACTCCATTCCATTCTAAACTATTCCATACTCCATATTCTATCATCAGACAGGCCAGATCAGAAAAGAATCAAGAAGAATGAGATATGATATGAGAGGAATGAGATGATATATGAATTATGATAAATTTTGAGTTGTTGGATGGATGTTTTTTTTTCTGGAGAGTTAAATTAAAGGTGTAAGCATAATATAGTTAATGGAAATGGACGATAATGCTTGGATGAAGGAGGTAAAGAACCATCATAATTCCTAATCTCAAGTTTTTTTTTTTGCTCTATGTCTGTCTGGAATTTTTGTTTGGATTAGTTAAATGTGCGTATTACCGATATTAGCTTAATGAAATCAGTTAAAATTATGCCTTCCTCTTTCCTCATGGGCATGCAATGCGTACATATTTTTTTTTGCTAATTGTACGTACATTCATAATGATCATACATAATATAATACAGATATGGATCTTCAATTAAGATTCGGCAAACTAAACGATAGTTAATGCAGAATTAACTGTGCATAAATATAAATGGATTGAGGAAAGGATGATGCTGGCTAATTTATCGCGCATTCATAGTGCGCAGATGAAACTTAATCAATCAGATATAAACACATTTTGTATAATTTTTATAATGTTATAATATAACCATAGCCAGTCATCAGACTAAATCCTAAAAAATCAATCCCATCATCTTCCGTATTTAAATGGCGGTTTAATTGGGCTCATTTAGCAAACTCCTTTGTTATTTTTTATGCATGCAAAAAAAGAGTTGCAGATCATCCATCCGAATAGGTACCTAATCATATCGTAAATCAGAATCAGAACAAAGACAAAAGTTATCATTAAACTTATACCCAACCAAAGCAACAAACAGGTAAATTTTCATAATGAAATGAAATAAACTGCTCTATTTGGAGGTCTGACTCTCATCTAGTGTGATTGGCCTGAACCAACTTGGTCAGTACTCCTATTTGCCCCCAGATGTAAGCTGTGGTAACTTCACAATTACTCCCAACAACATTCAAGTTGATTCTGTAACCAGCCAACCAAGCCAAGAACTTGTTCTCATGAAAAAAAAATCAACTTATCCTTCGTTAGTTGAATGAATACTGTATTTATTTTAGCTTTCCAATTTACCCCAGAATACAGAAAAGAAAATTGAGATTCACCACGGACCATCGTAGTTACTTAACCATCATCATTATTGGCATTATTACTACCGCTGCAGGGATTTTAATAAAAAATCATAATCATAAAATGCTAACGATTACCTTTATGATTACGACCGAGCCATAACATAAACTATAAAGTTCTCATCATCCACGATTAGTATTCCAGGCAGGGATCAACTCCTCCAACAAACCCTCCCTGGCTTGGTCTGGGCTTTCCTCCAAGCATTGTTTGTCCCTCCATCTCTTCCTTGGAGGGAGTGAATGCTCCCGTTCCCCCTCTTGTGCTGGAGTCATCTAGGCTACCCAGATAGGTACGACGGGATAATATATGGACTGTTTCCAATTCCGACTTCCAGAGCCCCAGATCCATTCCAGACCAGGGAGAGCTTTCACCGTCATCGCCTTCATGATGACATGATTATCATCATCACATCACCATCGTCATCGTCATCATCATCTCATCGCCCTCCATTCCATTCTATTCCATTCCACTCTATGGAATATGGGCTGAACAGGAAGAGAATTTCTCTCCCAACTTCCTCCATTCCATTCCATCTCAGACTCCATCCATTCCATATCATATCCTATATATAGGCCTGGGATCACCATCATCATGTGAAGGGAGGAATTCTGAACAAAAAACGGGTGAATCCTCCATCCACTCCAAAAAACTCCATAAAGCATCACTGCTGGGTTCCCTCCTCTCCTTTTCGTCCGTTCAATTTCGACTTGAATTCGTTAAAGTTGGCTTTGGCTTTGGCTCATATTCATATTCCCATTCTCATATATAACTTGGTTTTGGTTCTTGGTTTCTCTACTTTTGCTCTTGTTCCTCCATTTCCCAGTTCCATGATACATCCATCTTAATTCTCCATCTCCATCACTCCAACCAACTCCAAAAAAGCAACCTCCATTTCATTCCATTCCATAATTCCATCTCTCTCTCTCTCCTTCCTCCTTACCAATTTTTTTCCACCTTAACAAATAAGTTTACAGCCTTTCACATCTGCCGTTTTCGTTTTGGAGGCTTATTTCATTCCATATTCCATTTCATACATGTCTGCCTACCTAAACCTATATGATTCGAATGACTCAATGGACTTTGCTCATGCAAGTAACTCAGCTCCTCGAAACTTACACAAGTCTCATGAGCTGGTTTACTTTACCTCACTCCCAAACCAACTACCAAAAACCAACCCAGCCATAATCCTATACTGTGCAGTAAAATGAATGTAAATGCAAATGCAACCCTGCATGTTTTTTTCTCTCTTCGTCAATAATACCATCTCATCTCACATTTTACTACGCTCAATTTCGGCTTTACCTTTGGCTTTAGATATATTTGGGGGAACTTTATATGTACTTGAGCCAGTCCTCGTCAGAGCCTAGACCAGAAGCATATCAAAATATCGAGAGAAAAAAAATAACAACAAAAAAACAGTCAAAACCGAAGATACATACAAAAAAAAACTTATACATAAGCATATTTAGTATTTAGTTCCCTTCCTGTCTTTTGTCTTTGAATCTTGAACACTTTCTTTTTTTAACCGGGCCGAGTCGGTTTTTTGTAACATAGCTTAACTGTCCCTTAAAGATTCCTAATTTAGAGTTAACTGTCGGTGACATTATTTCTCTCAAGTTAAGTCTTAATTGTAATTGTACTTTAGTTGTGCCATACATACATATCTGGTGAAAGTTTTTTTTTCTCCGGAACTAGGAATCCCGGACAATTTTCGCTATACACCTTATTGAGAGCTTGAGCTCCTTTTCTCTCTCTGTGTCCATGTCCAAAGAGGAGAAAGTAAAAGTAAACCAAAAAGTGGAAGAGGAGATAAGGAGATAACGTGAAGGGAACTTACTTTACATTAGATTTAGACTATTTAGAGCAATATAGGAATAGGCATAGTGAGAGGAATAGATAATTCCTTATCCTAAAATCCTAAAGCTAGTCATATAGTCACATAGACATATTCATTCATATCATCTCATGTGCGTATGGATGGGAGTGCGTAATCTCACATGCGAAATTTTTGGATTGGGATTTGATAAATATTTATCTCTCAAGTTTTTTGCAACTTTTCCCTCAGTCCACCAAGTGAACCAAGAGGGGAAAGAGGGTCAGTGAGAAATTATAAATTATTGTTGGGATCTCGCTAGTCACTCGAGTGAAGGAACTTTTCTATTGAGTTGACGTGTTGTTTGTTGGGACTGATCACTTTATTTGCTCAAGTTGTTGATAAAAAAAAATGAGGAGTACAACTGTGAACCTCCCATCGGGAGAATCTTACACACAGAGGGGTCCGAAGCAAGTAGTCAAGTACACAGTACCAACATTATTCCACAAGCAGGGA
>JAQIXQ010001287.1:0-15801 GCA_034700485.1 Pseudosinella alba | reverse complement strand
TTAACCAGAATCCAGCAATCCAGAAACAAAATAGGGTCACGAGTATATCCAAAGTTGCAATACAGACCATCCCAACAGGGCTCCAGATACCTAATTCCTCAGGAGTGGATACAGTCTGCCCTTGAATCTGATATTCTGAATAATGGTTCATTTCCCAAATTGGCATTCCTATTGGCATGCTTATTGAATCCAAGATGATAAATGCCAATCTCAGTCCACCTCACGCTCAGCAATGAAGCTCTCCGGGACAAATATGACCACATTCGAATATCCCTGGGGATGAAAATCGGGAAGTTCTCATCCAGGCCTTTAAGAAAGTCGCCCATTCGGCAAATGTGGCTCCCATTTAACCCTTTCGCTCCACTACCAAGAAGGTTCATCGTCGCACGAGAGATGGTATACACAAGAATTAGCTTCCTGGGGGCAAGGATTATCGATCCATAATCCGAGTAGTCCAACTTGTAGCTAAGGTTTTCCGGGTCATATAGTCAATAATATCAAACAGATTTCTTCCACTGAGAAACTTATTCAAGATTTGCTTCAATCGCTGGGACATGTTATTCGTAAATAACGCTACACATTGCTTGGTTATTCCGTCAATCTTAAAACGAAGCTCGTAGCCTTTCTCGAACAGCAATGTTCTCAGATCGGGGTAGTCTACAAGTTGAACGCTCTCTGTGGAAATCATGGCTTGATAAAAACAGTTAAGGAGGAGCACCCAAATGCAAAAGTAAACAAGGAGCCTCCTGGGATGATTCATCTTTAGGGAATTCCCAATCATGAACAGGTAGAGGTCAACCCACAACAAAATAGTTTGTGTGTGGGGAGCATATGCAACGCAGATGACAAGGAGACATCCAAATATATGAACCAGTTGAGGATCCCACCCACCGAGCTGTCCCACGCTGTCATTTGGGAGCGATCATTGCAAGATATCCAGTTGTAGCGGCTTTTCTCTACAATGGATATGGAACCTCTGGTGGATGCTTATTTGTTTCGCACGACGAGGGAGGCCCCTTCCAAAACCTTGATGTTGAGAGACCATACCAGTCTCTGTATGTCCCCATCAGTCACCACCGTCACATTAATGTTTGACTGTAGCAACAACAGAACCGGAACTTTCGTAGTAAAACAAATCTGGTTTTTTTTTGTACATTGAGACTATATTTGTTTATTCCCAGCATTAATATTAATAGAAACAGAATTAGAAATAGAGTTATAGGTTTAGGATATAGGTAACAGTCATTTAAGTCATTTATAATATAGTCAGTGTATTTCATAGTACATATTACATAAAGCAATTTATTAAGAAGTCTAGAGCAGCTTATTTTAATCAACCTAATTGTACTACCAACTTGAACGTAACTGGTAACTTACGCTGTCCAGCAACCAATTGATCTGATAAACTATTTTAAAAGTGATTTTAAAAAGGATTTAAAAATGTATTTAATGGAACATGCGGATGTTGCTCTCATGAATTTGACAGTTAATTAGGCGGGGTCGTGTCATTCACCCAGCCAGGATTATCCATATCATACGCCCTTGTATGTTTAGGCAAACGGACGAATCATAACGCATAACGCAAGTAACGTTCCTAATTAAACTGGATTAAGCAACCGAGCTTCGGCTAATTAATTATGTCATGAATTTCTACCCAATTATAAATACGTAGCTACATGCAACTTAAAAGGATTTAAGACTAAAAATGCTTACGACAGCAACATTAAATCAACGCAAGTGCCCAGTCCATGATTGATTAAATTAAATGGGGTAAGCTGGTCCACAAAATTGGAGGCCCCAATTCTGACCTTTACTTCCCTCATGAACCTCGCCATCCTCTTGAACATGGAGCCCTTCCCAAGTCTCCACAGGTTCCTGGTTTCAATCATGCATTTCTCGGATTGAGCAAGGACGCCGGCTGCCACTTGTAGAAGTGAAACGGCCAAGATGCCATCCATCAATGCGACGGGAAAGAAGAGGAACCCTGGCATTTCTCGTGTAATTTAACGCAAGTATACAAACTCACTACCAGAAGTATCCACCCAGCCGTAATTACTAATTAGTGAAGGGACAAACATGGACTGACATGTATTGTTGAACAGGCCGCCCAACAAGAGAACTTGCCTATATGTCCGAAGAATCCTTTGTGCATCCAATTCCCGTACGTTCAGAAGAACTTCGGCAAATAATATCCTACTATTTGCTTGAATTTGTAGCTCGTTTTGAGGACGATGAGAAATCCTTCCCATGTTCTAGAATTGCGCAACGCTTCCCATCTGAACGTACTTAAATAATAGTCCTAAAATTGAAGTGGTATCTAACTTAGGACGAAAAATGCAATAAGTGCATGTATGTGCTTATGACAGCAGCATCAAATTTACGCAACCGCTCAGCCCATGATTAGTGAGATGGAAAGGGGTCATTTGGTCCACAAAATTTGTCGCCCCAAATCCCACCTTGACTTCCCTCATAGACCCCGCCATCTTTTTGAATAGGGAGCGCTTCCCAAACCTGGACATGGTCCGAGCTTCCCGCACGCATTTCTCAGATTGGATCAGGACCCCGGCCGCAACTTGGAGAATTGAAACTATGAGGAGGCTGTCTACCAACGCCACAGGGAAGAATAGGAACCCGGGCATATAAATGGACTCATGTAGCTTAACGCAGGAGTACAAACTGATGACAAGGACAACCAACCCAGCTCCAATTATTGAAGGAATGAATACAGACTGGCATAGGTTGTTGTAGAGATTGCACAACAGTTGAATTTGTCGGTAGAGACGAATCACATTTTGTGCGCGATTTTCCTTGGTGGCTCTCGACCCATCATTTTCCTGACTTGAACCAGATAATGGCCCAAAGCGATCATGACTATGGAAAAGAAATTGAAAAGGAAGAATGATGCCGTTGTGGTGAGGCTGAACCAGGGATATAAATCCAGGAGGATTATGGGGACTCGAAAGAGTCCGTGAAATGCTTGGGAATGGTGGCATGTGCCCGCCCGCTTCAGCAAAATGTATTCCAGGAATGGTGGCATACATGGGATGCTGTAAAGAATGGCTACCAGCAGGCCAGATAACAGTGGCCCTGTTACTACCCGTATCAGTTGCAGAGCCTTGGTCGCAAATAGTGTTCGGGAGGATTGTTTAATTTCTGGAAATTATGTATTATATGGATCAGGGTAAAATAAACAGAATTTAGTTAATTGAGATTTTACCATTATATCCTGGGAATCTCTCCTCAAAACGGAGGAAGCCGGTGATGACCTCGGTGTAACCATCATGTTTCAGGTGAAAGTTGAGCCGCATGATAAAATCCAAAAGATAGTTGCCCAGAAATATTATGGCAAACATCTTCCCGGATGTGTCCAAACTCCGGAAGGTGAAGCCATAGTTGATCGTCATTGTCACAGAGTATGCTCCATGAATCCATAGATTCAATCTGTACCAAAATAGTTTCCAATCTGAGGTCACTACCTTTGGAATTGGGGATGAGTCCGGCCACTCATATTCCCACAAGGAGAACTGTGCCACCAGGCCCAGGTGAACTTTTGTTAAGCGGGTTGATCCTGACAATATCATTATTATAATTGGGAAGTGGAAGCTAATATTTTTTTTTGCAGTGGCCTTAGGAGATTTGCCTTAGTACATTTAATGTTTCCAGCACATTATTTCAGCATATCTGGTGCTTACGATTAGTGAAGGACACTAAAGAGTATTGGAAATGGTGGAATAGCAGTATTGCTATTTTTGGGTTGAATAAACAATTTCCATAAATATTTTAATTTGAGTCTTGTCGATACGGAAATAAATTTGTCGGGTTGCGCTTTGGATTTAAGTTTGGTGTTAATTGGATAGGTATGTATAATTCGAATTAAATGGTTTTAGTCAAACCAGTAAAGGTGGAGTGACTTTGCTGTCGTGTCGCTTTAATTATTCCCAGGCTGTCAAGACTGGTGAGATAGTGATTGGAAATAATTATTTCTCATGTAATATTATTCTAGAAATTGGGAGACTGACAGTAGCCTCCATCATTTCAATATTTTGCATATGACCACAATTTAAAAGAGTAATTTCATAACATAACTGTTGTCATTTGTAGAAAATGATGGGTTGATTTTATTTCTAAATACTCCACACTTAAACATACGTAGATTAATATATTTAATTTTGAATGAAATATGAACTTATTTGGAGAGTAGGGTTGGAAATAGTTGATTAGTGACATGTGTGAAAAGTCCGGATGTCGGTGTTTATCAAAATCTTACTTGAGAAAATTGTTCAACATAAAGTTAATATGTAAGACTATGTAAGAGAATTAGTCCCGCAAAAAAATGGCATACGGAACATTTCCCAAATTATTCCTACGCCATTTCTTTATGAAAATATTCCTATGCATACATTACAATGCATACATACGTAATTTTTTGGGGCAAATTCTCAGATGTGCCACTTTTTATTTTGCAAAATTTTCGTAGGTGAGATTATTGAGAATATATGTCCCACTAATTTGACTCCGCTCAATTACATGTATTTTATGCAATGTTAATGTCCCCGTGTATGTGTTCATGAAAGCAGCATTGAGTTTACACAACCGCTAAGCCCATGATTAGCTAGGTTGAAATTGGCCATTTGATCCACAAAATTTGTCGCCCCAAATCCCACCTTGACTTACCTCGTAGACCCTGCCAACTTCTTGAACAAGGAACGTTTCCCAAACATGGACTTGTTCCTAGCTTTCATCATACACTTCTCGGATTGTGCGAGGACGCTTGCCGCAACTTGGAGAATTGAAATGACAACCAGGCTATCCACGAAACCAACAGAGAAGAGATCCCGGGCATGTGTATGGGCTTGTGCAATTTCAAACCAGTATAGAAACAGATGACAAGGACAATCAACCCAGCTCCCATTAATGGAGGGTTGAATATGAACTGGCATATATTGTAATAAATAATCATGTATCGCGTTAATTCGAGTTAACTTGATTGATCAGTTTGTTTTTGACAAAAGGATTTCGACTTATTGTACTAGCTTCCTTAAATAACCAGTTTACAAAATATGCAATTTGTTAATTAGACTAAATGATGACGATTTTCGACCTTCATTCACGACTATCTCTCCTATATAATTGCCGTCGTATGTTAATGAGGTTAATTTAATTCAATCAATAAACATAATATTCAACAATAATGTTTCCGTAATACAATTTCAGTTGCCTAAGTCTGTGCCACATTAAACTTTTTATATGCACTACTGCAACCATAATTTACATTTACTAAAAGACAAAAAAAAACTTCATATGTTTATGAAAGCAGCATTAGGTTGATGCTAGTGCAAAGTCCATGGTTGACAAGAGTGAAGGGGGTCAATTGGTCTACGAAATTGGTATTCCCCGATTCTCACCTTGACCACCCGCATAGATCTCGCCATCTTCTTGAACAATACCCGTTTCCCAAGCCTATGCTTATTCCTAGTAGCCATAATGCATTTCCCTGATCGAGTATGGATGGCAGTCGCAACCTGCAGGATGGAAATTGCCACAACACCGTCCACCAACGCGACAGGGAAGAAGAGGAAACCAGGCATATCTATCTCCTGGTGTAATTTAACGCAAGTGTACAAGCTGGTGACCAACACATTCCAACCGCAAACCATTATTCCAGGGACGAACATGGACTGACAGAGATTGTTGAACATGTTCCCTAACAGACGAATCTGTTGATAGGTTTGAAGCCTTTTATGTGCCTCCGATTCATTGACCGAAGCATTTATCAGTTTCCTGACTTGGCCCAGATAATGTCCAAGAGATATCATTATGATAGGGAAGAAGTTGAAGACAAGGTACATCGCCTCCATGGCGATACAGAACCACATGCATGTATCAACCAGGATGATTGGAATTCGGATGAGACAATGAGGCTCTTGTGAATTGCATCTGACAGTTACACTTCGCAGCAGAATATATTCCAGTTGGGGCGGCATGTATGGGATGCTGTAGAGCATGGCAGCCACCAAAGCTGTTGAAATTGGGACGGATAATATTCCCGTTACTTGAAGTGCATTTGCTGCCAATAATATTCTAGATGACTTGCAGAGTTCTGCTGGAAACAATTGGTTTGAATATTATGGAGTTAAATACAATTTAGATAGCAATATATATTTTTTTACCATTGCATCGGAACCTCTCCTCGAAACGGAGGAATGCACTCATGACCTCAATGTATCCATCGGTATTACAGTAGAAGTTGAACCTCACCACAAAGCTCATAGAATACAACTATTGTATTCTATGATTGTAGCAGCCCAGAAATATGATGGCAAACATTTTCTCTGATATGGCCAAATTTCCCAAGGTGAAGCCAAGGTTGATCAACATGACAAGGGAGTACACTCCATGAAGCCAGAACTTTACCTTGTACCAAAAGAGCTTCCATTCTGAGGTCAATTTTCTTGGAACTGGGGATGATTCTGGCCAATCATATCGGGCAAGGGAGCATCGCTCCATTAGAGCCAGGTGAACTTTGGTTAAGCGGATTGTTCGTGTCACGATCATGTCGATTATCCTTCAGGTTGAAGCACTTATTTAAGAGTTTGAGCTTTTAAATGGACTTGAGGGAAATGGCCACAACAGTTTTTGCAAGAATTGGCTACTTGACTGAGAGATAGCCGCTATCTTAGACAACCTTGCATACTTTACGCTGACGTTGTCCAATCACATTTAGATTGAATCTGAGATTAATGAGAGGCGAAATTTTGTTTTGAATTTGCGGTATTGATTATCCGATATAATTTTAATCATTAATTTCGTTACAGATAAAAGGCGTTGCTTATTTGTTTATCATCATTATATAGAGGCCTTAATTATACCCGAGTTCTCTACATCAATTTAGAGGAATTCAATTCGTATATATATTTAAGTATGGTGAAATTCTTATGTCCTGCTTTGCTATTTGAGTCGAAGTCGTACTATCTATATGTTGATGACGATGGAAATTTATTTAATTATGGGAGAAGAGCTTCATGGGAAATTGAAGCATCGTAGAAATTCCGGTAGAGACATATTAAAGCATAAAGTAAATAATATATCGAAACGTGTTTATAAGCATAAATGGAAGAATATTGAATATGCTATTTATTTTATTATAAAATTAAACAAAAGGTGACTAAATATTCCAGTGCTGTCCTTCGCAAATACGATATTATATGCATGACACTATGCCAATTTCTACTTTATTTACTTCATTTTCAGATCGTTCTATTTAATTTACTTGTTTGATATAAGCTATATTTTCCTATATTTGGTGAAGCAATTTTGAAAAGACTAGTGAAAGGTGGGTATAGTTAATTCCAACTAGCAGAGGATTTCCGTCCTCGTATAACTAAGTATCTTGAATATTGACCCACTCTACTAGTTAGGTCAATAAGAAATGAATTATGAGTACATGTTTAGTAAATTAATATGTGATTATCATGACAAGCTAGGTCTTTGATTTTATAAATAATTAAGTCATTATTCTGATTTTTTGTATAAGTCAATGCACGAGAGAAAAAGAAATCCCAAATATCTCAAAAGACAAGCATTTACTTCAGTTAAAATAACATTTATTGATATAGGGCGATTTTTTATCATCTACTGTTTTCAACCATCCACTTTCTGCAATATTTATCATCAAAGAAAATCATGAAGATTATATAACCTTAACTCACGATTGGCTCTTTTATATAATTACTGAGTCTTAAGTTAATAAAGACAAATTAATTCAATCAATAAACCTAACATTCAAACAATAATGTTCTCGCAATAAAATTTACATATAATTTTCGATCATCTAGCTCAATAATATGCTTATTAGACATTCTTATATTAGTTTTATTACTTACGCATTAGAGCGACATGCTTACCTTTACCAATATATGTATGCCCTACTCAATATGTTTATGTAAGCAGCATTAAATTTATGCTAGTCACCAGCCCATGATTGACCAGAGTGAAGGGGGTCATCTGATCCACAAAATTGGCTTCACCAATCCTCACCCTCACCTCTCGCATAGATTTCGCCATCTTCTTGAACAATGCTCCTTTCCCTAGACCAGGCCTATTCCTAGCGTCCCTCACGCATGTCCCAGATCGAGTGTGGATGGCGGCAGCAACTTGAAAAATCGAGAGTACCACCAGACTGTCCACCAAAACAAAGGGAAAGAAGAGGAAACCGGGCATATCAATAGATTCATGTAATTTAACGCAAGTATACAAGCTTGTGACAAGGATATTCCACCCGCAGGCCATTATTGCGGGGACGAACATAGACTGGCATAGATTGTTGAACATGTTCCCCAGCAGGCGAATTTGCTGGTAGATTCGAAGATTCTTCTGGGCTTCCTTTTCACTGACGGAGATATTCAGCAGTTTCCTCACTTGGCACAGATAGTACCCCAAAGCGATGATCATGACTGGGAAGAAGCTGAGTACCAGGAACAACGTCTCCATGGCGATACTCAGCCACAAGCAGGTATCAAATACGATGGTCGGAATCCTGAGAAAGCAATGCATTCTATCAGAATTATACATGGTCATTCTTTTTCCAATCAGAATGTATTCCAATTGGGGTGGCATGCATGGGATGCTCCAGAGCATGGCAGCAACCAGGCCAGTTGAAATTGGGACAGTTAGCATCCCTATCAGTTGAAGTGCTTTTGTCACCATTAGCATTCTGGACGGTCTTGTCATATCTATTGGAACTAGTATTGCGCTGATTGCTATATAATCCAATGCAGATTTGTTGCTGATTACAAATAATTTTGAGAACTTACCCACGCCCTTGAACTTTTCCTCGAAACGGAGGAAGGCGCTCATGACTTCAACGTATCCATCCGGATTGAAATAGAAGTTTAACCTCATGATAAAGCTCAGGGAGTAGCAACCCAAAAATATTATGGCAAACATTTTCTCTGAAATTGCTAAACTTGCCCATGTGAAGCCAAGGTTGATCAACATGACAAGGGAGTAGACTCCGTGAAGCCAGAACTTTACCTTGTACCAAAACATTTTCCCTTCGGAAGTCAGTAAATTTGGAGCGGAGGATGACTCTTGCCACTCATATAGGGAAAAGGAAAATCGTTCCATTAGGCCCAGGTGAAGTTTTGTGAAGCGGGTTGTTTGCGTCACGATCATGTTTCGTTTCCCTCCAGGTGACAGACTGGTGAACACTGTTACTGCTTAATTGAAGCTTTACTACATATAGCTATTATGAGGTAAGGACCATGAGAGAAATATTATGAGGGATTTTTTTTACAAGATTTAGTTATTTTTTGGCCAAGGGGTGGTAGTGATGGACTGGTGTGAAGTGATTGGAAAAGCCTTGTGTGAATTTCCTGTTGACGTCGTTCACTTTCAGTTTGTAAGGAAATGGTGGGTTTCTTAGCTTTCTTGTTATGCTTTTGATTTATCGGTAGTAGCAATTTTCAATTTGATTTTGTGAGTAATTTCCTTACAAATAAAATGTTTTGTTTGTTTTTGTTGATTGTTATTCGTTGGCATTGAGCGACCGTAATTGTATCTCATTTTGCTACAAACATTTAGAAGGATTTTGTTTGCTGTAATTAATATTGATTGGGAAATTTGCAAAATGCTGTTGCCCAACTGCGAAAATAAATGCGGAGTTTGAATTCTATATTATTCATTTATAATCAAAACATGGGCAAGCCCATCTTTGGCTGACATGAGTCATATAATTCGAAGATGGGCTTACCCGTCATTTGATTTTAAATGAATTATAGAGCATGACTCAAACAGTTTGAGTCGTGCTGAATGGTATATAATTCATTTATAATCAAATTAGGCGTATTGTGAATATGTTATTCCGAATTTCACTACTGTGAAACCTTGCAATAAAGAATATAATATAATTGTTTTATTTACTTCATAAACAATACCGGATTATTTCATTTTGAATATTTTATATGCTCTATTCAAAACAATATGGAACCTGCTTTTAGTTATTATTATAAAACTTCTTTAAGGAATATAACCCAATTTTTGTGGAGTTTTGAGGAGTTTCTAATTGGCAAATTGATTGACAGTCTTAGTCAAAAGTTATATTGTAGACATAAAAGATATATTTGAGATGAAGTGGGAATGATAATGATAAGACTATTATATTCTGTATTTATGTATTTATTGGCTAAATCGTAACCAGTGAGCTGAACATTTATGTCAGACATGTATATGTGCACATACTGCGAATATCATGTTCTGATCGTACATACTTTACGTTATCTGGGAAGGGAAACTTGCACAAACCCACTTGATTTAGCTAATCAGCGTATTTGAACTAATCGTGCACGCCTCAATGGTTATCGCAAACTATTTAATAGCCTATTAAATTGGTTTGTATGATCAATTAATGTTTAGCATGGTAGATAAGATAACAAGTATTCACGGCACTTTTAGACATACTGCCAGATATTAGTTATCATTATCCGCAACCGCTACACTGTTGCATCATCCAATTTCGGAACGGTGGAGGAACCTTGACAAATTCTCACTCAGGATATTGGACAACTCCTATTCGGTACAAAGGTATAAGGAGATGGCATAAATCAATTCGAGAAGTGTTGAAGTAAAAATGTACACTGCAATTTTGCGAAGAAAGAAGGGTCATTTATCCTTCACTCCTCGTCAAAGAAGTCACAAAAACTACACGAAAATGATGGGCGGCGATACCGTTTTTCAAAGTGGAGGAAGAGAAATGTGTGAAGGGGGTCAGCAGCATCCTCGTATGGCAGTATCAAGAGGAATTGGTTTGGAGAGAGACGCGGAGTTCATTTTGCCAGAGGAGGTAACATAGTGGACATGGAATTGTTTAGCTCTTTGTGTCCCGTCATGAGTCCTGACATTAGTAATATATTAACACATTAAAGCGGAGGGACTCTATCTTTATTTCCTATTAGATTGCAACTAACGTGGGCTTATCTGTTTTATAATTTTGTCAGGCTTGGAAGATTATCTTTGACCTAGTGACTGATTGGGCTGACCTGCTGAATTGCAGTAGGACTTGCCTTCTTTTCCATAAGCTTCTCCACCGCTGTAAGACAACCTTCCTGTTCGACCGGATATTTCCGTTCCTGTTCCAGCACCTACCTGGCAATGCAATTCTGAAATGTCGTTCTATCTGCAAGGATTGGAATGAGGGCGTGGATAACTTTCTGGAAAATCATCCCTCTCGTCGACCCCACGATGACATTAATTGTGACCTCCAACACCTCCCATTCATGAATCCAATGAGGGAAAAGCGAATTGGTGAAAGCTACTTTTTCGGTATGGGAAGGCCCGGAATTATAAATGGAGGGGTTACCATTCGTGACCCCAGCTTCTACTCCAGGATGGTCAACAGTCATCGGAACCCATTCATTGGTCGGGCTGTAAGTATCGAGGTCAGTGTTCCTCCATTCGAACACCGCGATGAAGGAATTGATGAAGAATATTTCCACAACCTTTACAAATTACTGGAGACCTTCGGGAAGCACATTTTCTACTTGACTGTGCATATTGATCTTGGTCATGATAGGAAGCAAATTTTGGAGAAAATGGCAGACCTTCTAAATATCCACCTATTTCGGCTTGTGCCAAATTTGAGGAGTCTCCGGCTTATCGGCTCCCTGGAAGGACTCCCATCGCCAAAATTGCCTACACTTCCGAGAGCCAAAAATCTAGAAAGCCTTGGGGTTTCCCTACTTGAGATGGAGGACCATCCCCTTCCCGGTATGCTCGTGGGACAATTTCACTCCCAACTTAAGAAACTAAATTTGCACAGTGAAGCTTGGAAAAGGGGAATATATAAAATGGAGTGGCCAGAGCTTGTTGAGCTCCACTTGGAGGAAATGATGGAGGAAGATGACTTCGACGGATTGCTGCAATTAAAAATGCCAAAGTTGAAGAAACTTGGTTTGAAAGCGGATCAGTGGGCATGGATGTTGGACGAGAGGGAGGATTTCATTAGTTTTGACAAATTGCTGGATATTTTGGGGAAAGTTGTCAATAACACTCAGCTCAGCTCCCTGAGGATTCAAGGAAAGATTTGTCAAGTGCCAAATCATTTTGGTAATTTAAGCTATTATGTACTTAAGTATATCAAATCAGGCGAGGTTTGACAATTTTAATCTATACGTTTGGCTGTTTTTTTTGCAGAAGATGGGACCTTTTACAATAACTTACTTCACAATGACCCCACCCGGTTTATGGCCTCTCAATTGCAGACACTTGAGATATCATATTACCCCGGAACATGTCATTCCTTCCTACTGCGATTTCCTTATCTGGAAAAGCTAAATTTATTTCGGGAGGAAATATGCCGACCGAGATATTCTCATTCTCAAGGTCAAGGAGATAAAGAGCATGAAGAACGTGAGTTGGTAGAGGTGAACAAATGGGTTTTGGGTGGTAAAATGTACAAGTCGAATATATGGAAGGTGATGCCCTGCCTTAAGCTATTTACCTTCCATCGGGACATATATTCAAGACACGGATATGAGCGATATTCCGAGAAATTGACATTCTAATTTATTTAATTATTTATTGATATGTCTAAAATTATTTTAAAATTTAATGTAAATGACAGCAATTAATATTTCAAACCACTCAAGCCATCATAAATGAATGCGGTTAAAAATAAAATAAAAATATTGTCTTTTAAATCTACAACTTTCTCTCCGCAATATCAACCAAAATTGGCTCATGAGGCTGGATGAAGAAACCTCCAGGGAAAGTTTTAACCTCCGCATCCGGCTCCGCTGAAAACTCAAAATGCCTGACCAAGTAGGCCAACACAATTGGCATGACCTTGTTCACAAATGGTCTCCCCACACATGACCTCGGCCCATGCCCATGCGAATGGTTAAAGTTTTCTCCGAAGACCTTGGCCTTCTCCCTATTCTCAGGGAGGAACCTCTCATACCTGAACTCATCCGGTTCCGGAGTGTATTTGGGGTTCCTGTTCAATGGCCACACCGCAAATTGAAGGACTGTACCCTTGGGTATGCTCAGGTTCCACTTGTCATTCTGCCAACTCCAATCCTTTGTGCAAACCCGTTCCAGTCTATGGAAGACCGTGTACAGCCGAAGACTTTCTTGAATTGCCCCAAGGACAATTGGAAGCTCTGTAAATTGGCTGTGATCAACCTTCCCATTTCCCTTCTCAAACGCTAAATCAACCTCTTTGCGGATTTCTGATTTAAAATGGGAATCCTTGGCCATGTGGAAAATTGCTCCTCCCACTGCAGTCGCAATTTGATCCTGTCCCGCAACCATGAAGACGAGAGTCTGGAAGATTAGCGTTTCTTCTGTGATGCCAACCTTCTTGAACTCGTCTGAGGAGAGCCTCTTATGCCAGTCTATTAAGACGTCCACAATATCATTTTTGTTGTCACCGGACTCGATGCGCTTAGCCATGAGCCGTTTCGCAATTTTGTAGAAAGCCCGGGCCGGTTCCCCTTGAAAGATGTCAAATGGGATGAGTTTCCTCATGAACGGGAACGCATCTATACAATAATGAAAGATACATCTTGATCAACTTGAGGAACACTTTAATATTAATTGATCATTCTCCCTTTAATAGTTAACATAATTAACTTACGAGTATAATATAGCGTCAGCGAGTACCACCAAGTTTTGGGTGGATAGTCAAGCTTGACAGCTTCGGCAACCACGCGGAAAATCTCGGCTCTCGTATCAGGGTCATCCTTTAGGTCCAGGTTGAACATGGCTTTGCAGATAAGCTCCGTTGACATTTGGTGGACGGCTCTATCAAATTGATCATGCAAAATTTTGTGTGACATTATCAAATAATTAATTTTGATATAAATGGCTAGACAAGTAAATTGCTTGTCATTTTAAATGTATTCATGGTGATATCTGATATAGATGGTGATATACCCATCAATTGCACTTTGTTTGAGTATCCCATTCTCATTTTTTATCTTGTCTTTGAGCTCGGACACAAACTCAATAGCTGCCTGTTGAATGATGGGCTCCATCACTTTCAGCTTGCTGGTGGCGAAGGCGTTAACAAACAGGGAGTGGACTAGCTTTCCCTTTTCACCTGATGAAAAAAAGTGAAGTCATTTTTATGCAATTTGTGTAATAAGCATTTATGGCAGAATAAATTCCAGTTATTACCCAAGAGAGATTATTTTTACCTGGCAAAAAATCTGGAAAGTTATTCACAATAGGGTCACCAAACTCAAAGGGTCGTCTGGCATTAAAATATTGCCAGTCTTTAAGGCAAATCTGCTGGGTAATTTCCGGGTTGCAAATGAAAAGCTGCGGGGTTCGGCCCTCGTATACCTGATATATAATATGATTTAGTCAGCATTTGTCAAAATATAAATGAAATCTACAATAGTAAATCGAATTAACTTGAAAATAGTAAAATGAACTTACCCCAAAAACTTCCCCATATTTCTTCATCCATCCGATGTCAAGTGGTCCTCCGGCATTGTTGTAAATCTCCTTCATGGAGCCCAGCAATGGATTGCTGTATTCCACTACGGGAATTCCCAATTTTTCTAAGGATCCAAAATTCCATCTTGCGTAGATCCAAAGTCCAGCCAAGACGGAGATTAAAAAGGCACCGGCCAACAGTATCATATTCAATTTTGAACTTTTAAATGGCCTAAATTTTAATTTAGCTTTTCGGAACAGTCAAGTTTAATTGAATTGATTGATCTAACTGAGCTATTGAATGAGTTGGACTTGCCCTTTAAATAATTTATTGATTCGTTATCTGGAGAAAATTGATGAAGTTGTCAATTTCTATAATGAAAATCAGTGATGTGGTGACAATTAAGGTATGCCATATACTGCAAAACAGTAGCATTTGGTAATGACGACAATACTCGATATTGTTTTTGCTGAGTACATAAGTGGTACTAATTGCATCATGCTTGTTCATGAACTTACAATTAGACTGTTGATCCTTACCATTTGAAACAGTAGAAAAAATTATTAAATCACGGCATTTCATCATCGTTGGGAAAACATAAAATGAATGTCGATGTAAAGGAGAATATCAACCTGTCAATGACATGGGAACATAGTTGATAATTTCGCACAATTGGATGGAAACACTCCATAATATACCTATTACGCCTTTAATTACATTCCCACTTGACTACTGATTGGATATTGATGAATTGATGCTTGAGGATGAGATTTACATTGTTTCAAATAACTTTGGATTTTGAATCAAAGCTGCTGATGTCCCTGAGTAATCATATCATATCAGACAGATCAGTAGTTGGGCTGCTCCTACTCGTGACGTCACAAATTGGCACAAATCCTGTTTTTTTCAATCTGTTAATTATGTATTGAGGGTAAACATGTTGGTGGAGCCATCAGTCCACGCAATTCATTTCATCATCTCACGATCAGTAAATATGTATGAATACTCGCGTCACCAATATATGCATAATTGGACCTGGTAAAGTCGAAAGTATTTAAGATGTAAGTAACTTACAGTAAGTTATTGCCAATAACTTATGGGCATTAGTAGCCAGTGTATCATGCAGATGGTGATAATCATAATGCCACATGCATAAGTATATATATTCTTGTCTAGCTTTTATTACGTTTGTATTGTATTGAGTTGAATGATGATGATAATGGTTTATTGCTAAAATGATAAGGTTGAGAATTATAGTTTAAATAGTAATTGGGATAAGATGATAACAAGAGAAAAGGATTTATTTTGCCAACTTATACTTAATTAAGATTACAGCGTATTACACCTTGCTTGAGTGCTGA
>JAQIXQ010001286.1:0-15803 GCA_034700485.1 Pseudosinella alba | reverse complement strand
ACTACCTACCTACTTGAATTTCAGAATATTTCCAAGTAAATGGTTTAGGTCATCATACAAATAAATTCAAAATCCTTCCCCATATCAATTTAAATTCAGTTCCAATTCAATTCCTACTTTAGTGAAAGTAATTCTACTTGAGCATTTTGGCACCTGGTGTATCAATTACCAACATTTCCACGTGCAGACAAGGATACAAAATTATGTTCATGCAGTCAAGCACCCGGCATTGATTTAACTGTCTATCTTTATTGTCCCAGGTGAAGGATGCCAAGCGGTACAAAGAGGTGGAGAGGACCCAGGGTGTATCCACAACCGACCTTGTGAACAGAATGCTCCAGAGAACCAAGTCGGACGCTGAAGACGAGGGGCTAAGTAGCGATGGGGAGGAGGATGCAGATGGTCATGACGAAGCCACATGCACATTCCACCAACGGCAAACCATTGAACACTCGCATTCCCACTCCCCATGGACCGGCGTCTCTCAGTTTCTCCCAACCACCAGGAAGATCCGTTTATTCTCAGATGCTAAAGAGCCCCCTGTAAGCTCCCTGTTCCCAATTTAATTATTCCACCCAGTATAATAAATTATGTTTTGGACTGGAACATATATTTCAAAATGTTTTAATGCTCTGTACATTTACTATGCAGGTTAACGGTCGAGTCGTGTACACGGCTGGTGCCTATGATGTCTTCCATCCAGGTCATTTGAATTTCCTGAAGGCTGCTAAAGAGCTTGGTAAGTTCATGGAACATGCTTACCCCTCACATTATGAAAAGTTACCCAATTCATATTATTGCTTTCCCCCATCCATCCCATTCTAATCCTCTCTGTTTACTTCTGAAAATAGAAAATTAACAATCACTTTACTTTTCTATAATTTTTTAGGGAATTACCTTGTCGTTGGACTACATCCGGATAATGTGGTGACCATGTATAAAGGATCAAAATATCCGATTATGAACCTACACGAGCGATTACTCTCCCTCCTGGCTTGCCGATACGTGGATGACGTTGTCATTGGGGCACCATATAAAGTCAGCCCAGAGCTGTTGGATCATTTTGGAGTAACGGTTGTTGTCCATGGGAAAATCACATCCAGTAATTTTGATCCTTGTACTGGAGAAGTAAGCTTAATCCTAACTTTCAAAAAATCTACTTTTCATTTCATATAATAGCATTTCCGAGATTTATTCTCAAACCTTCGTCGTCTTCCTTACTTCCCCGTTTGTTTGTTTAATACCTTCATTTATATCACGACGACTATGATGAGATGATGATGATGACGACAATGACTAACCCGATTTTTTCTTCTTATGACAAAGGACCCTTATGCCGAGGCAAGGATCCGAGGAATTTTCGAGGAAGTGGATTCTGGCTCATCCCTCACAACGGAGACGGTCGTGAAACGGATTGTGGCAAACAGGCGGCTGTATGAAGAGCGTAATAAGAAGAAGGAACAAAAGGAGATGGCCATTTTTGAAGCTTTGAAAGCCAAGGAGGAGGAGGAGAAAATAAGAGGGGAGATCTCCTAAAAATGTCATTATCCGTCTTCCTCTATTTGGGTAAAGACAAGGAAAAGTATGTCACTGTGCAGATTTTGATGATGCTCATCATTACGTTATATGCTTACCTTTGTAGAGAAATGTAGAGCGCTGGCTAAATTGAAGATAAGATATTATTATGACAAGATGCACTAATGCTTACTAAACTTTCTTTCATTCCAGTTTGCAAATGAAGCTTTCAACTAACTTAAAGGACAACTTCCTCTGTACAATAATTTAACAAGTGGAGATAAAAATGGATCAAAGGAGGAGGAAAGGATATGGAATTTAGTGCACTCTTCATCTTCCATCAGCTATATTTAATTTGAGATCCTTATACATAATTTGCATCTGGATATTCCTGTAGCGAGAAAGGTATATACTCGTTTATAGAATCTTATTGTAACCTTCAAAAATAGCTATTTATTATAGATAATTGTACAATGTACAATGGCACGTGTACTACGTAGATTGTATTTTGTAAAATTCGTACATAGGTATTTATAAAAATGTAAAAAAATATTCTATACTTACTCGTGATATAATTGTGACAAATAAATAATTTGTAATTTAAAATATTTGCATACATGACTATTATTGGCAAATAAAAGCGATTAGATAAGCAAGCATTAAGCAAACAATTTAAGATACATTGGGGCATGGTCAGAGTTAATGACTTACTTGCTTAATTTTTTTTATACTTTAATTAACATTCTCATCGATATAAACTTGTTGAAAAAACAATTTTGCACGTGCCACTACAATAAATTGGTTCTGTTCATTTTAAATCTTCTTTTTTGAATTTTCATCTTGTGTTGATTCCGGTTTATTGTAACAAAATAGCGGAAATTGATTTAGCTAAATTGACTTTGATCTTAAGAAGAGGATTAATTATAGGAAGCCTTTGAAGGAAACTACTTCCACGTGTACTTTATAGGTATTCGCTATTGTATAAATAGATTTGTGTTTTGCAATAAACCGCTTGAGAAGCTCTTGCTCATATATTATAATTCAAAATCCTCATCGTCTCGTCTTTTGAGACAAATAAAAATCACTTGTTTGGAGGAGAAAATTTATTGCAACAATATTCCAGTCGGATGCAGATAAACTAATAAGTTCCATATTTTCACTTTTACATCAACTCCAATTTTACGAATGCGGTGTTTTTTCTTAGCGAATGAAAACCAATCAATGCTGCGGGGCCACACATGAATAAAATTCCATGTTCAGCCAAATCACTCACCGTGCTACGTGATAAAAGTTATTAGTTGACATCAATTATTTTTATTCTAAGATCCAATTTATAGTCAGTATGTTGCGGTTACGCATCTACACGTGCCGGGAGTTGCTACAACCTTATCAAACTATGGCGGATAGCTTTTTGTTGATTGTTTCGTCGAAAAGGAAATGGAATAGCAAACGTGGCCCCTTCCGTCGTGTCTCAATCATAATGTGAAATTGTGATTTCAAGTAATTTCAGGAACATCAGTTCATTCAAACATGAAATTGATTTCAGCTGCACTCATTAGTTGAATACATAAGGCACTAAGGCAGTAAAATTTATTTTGAAATCTGAGAATTCGTTTGCTGGAAAAACAAACCATAACCCTAACCTATTTGTCAGACAGGAAAAGGCGGTATAAAATTATTGGTATATGGAATATGGAAAGAAAATGACAACTTGTTATTGAACATTTCATTTCTACAAAATTGGATTTTTTCTCAGTTACACAATCTAATACACTTGATTTTCTTGGCACTTAACTTACGAGGCCGTTACAATTATATAGAAATCTGTAAATGACTTAACTTCTCGAACACTCTTGTCCTTAACATTCTCTGAACATAAAACATTTCTGCTTAATTTATAGGAAAAAAATCGCTTCTTAGGTCGGATGTAGAAAGAAAGTCATTCAAGCAGCGAATAATCAGGCAAATGATTTTTCCAGGAAGAATATTATTCTTTGAGCAATTAAGTTTCAAGTTCCAGAATTCGACTCTTTCATATCTTACAATTAGCACTACCAAATTCTCCGCCAAATAAAATGCCATCAACTTCTTGACAGTTTCATAATATGTATTAAGCAGTAATGTAATAAATAACCTTACCTTGCATCTTGCGTAACCCTTTTTAGCTTGTAAACAACACGTTATAATAAGTTCTTGATAATTTCAATCTTAAGAATCATAGACGGTGCTTTCTCAACTGAAAATCTTGCTAAATAGTCTTTAAATTTGCTTGTCTCATATTTCCATTTCTCACTCGAATTCAATAACCAACCGAACGTTTTCTAATGAAATGAAATGGCTTGAAACAAAATAGGTGGAGGTAAATCAGTTTCAATTGGCTGTAGCGATGACATGGCACGGTGCTTTTTGCCAAACTCATAATAGGCCGTCCAGGAAGGGGGCCAAACAAATTTCCCCTATTAATTGGAATCCAGAACCCAGTTTCTCTACACCCTTCAGACTTCCGTTGAATTCATTTAAAATTTGCACACTTTGCATATAGGTATACATATGCGTGTGTTGAATGTGTGTTGTAAAGAAGCAATTCTGGAGACAATTTACCACTTGCTATAATGACAGTTACAAGCTATCTCCTGGATTCCACTTTGACAATATTCCCACTTGGCTTGGCTTCCAGTTTACTTGGACAGTTTATTGTTCAACGACCTTGGCTCCCTTTGAAGAAGTAATGATGATGTAGATGGTCTTGAACTTGGCTTATTGTCAGTATCTTAATCATCACATGGAGACATGGCTATCTTCATCTCATCTCTATTCCGCTTTCAAATCCAAGTACCATAACAAACATGACGATGATCATTATTGCTTTGTTGGCAATCCTAATGGCATGTATAATGAGGACAGTCTCAGTGGAGTCCCCACATGGCAATTATTCTTGAAGAATGGGGAAGAGGATGGTCTCAAACCATTAGGTTGAGTACACTTATATGGCTCCTTTCATCAAATATAGAACCGTCCCATTTATTCCCTCGCCTGGAGTGACGCAGTCATCATGATCATCATCATCACCAACTTCTCTAATTCACTGGAATTGTAGTTTACAGGTTTCCTTTGAATCCAGTACATATAATGTGAGTTGAAGTACTTGTAGATACCTACTATATGCGTACTCATGAATTGCTAATCTTGTATATAAGTATATTGTAATTATGTTATATATTTCGAATCATGGGCTCCTGCAAGCTTTTCACTTCCAACTTTCCCCTTCATCATCATCACTTTAAGAAAATGGGGAAAGAGTGGAAGCTAAATTGGCACTGGAATTTTCCCCCTATGATGATGCCTCTTGCCAAGGCATGTGCATCTGCTTGGATTTGAATCAAAGTATCTTTACCGAAAAGTGAGCCTTTTTATTAGAAAGCAACGCACAGGAAAAATCTTAGAAGTTGCATCAAGTCAACCATCCTCAAACAATCTAAACTTATCAAAGCAAAAATTTTAATTTGTCTCTGACTCTGAAAGAGATTAACTTTGTTGTTGTATCTTGTATCTTATTAGCTAAAGATATTTTATGGAATGAAAAAAAACTTCCTGAAAATAAAAGTGAAATATTAGTTAACAGGAAAGCAATTTGTTGAGAAAGGAAGCAGAGTTGGATAAATTAGGGATCTATATCCAACCAAACCGATCCTACCACAGCAAGATGAATGAACCTTTGCGCAAACTTCTATTACAATTACAATAAAAAAGTTTTCCATTTTGCTGATCAAGGGGCCTGTTCCAATGGCCAACGTCTGTGGCTGTCCAAAATTGAACGGGATTTTGGAAAGTCCAATAAAATTATGGAAGCTGGTACTGGTGGAGTAGGTTGGTGTTCCAACTTTCCATGTGACTAAATATCAATAGATTCTTTCTTATTGGAAATGATCAAAGCATTAGTATAGTAAGTAGCTTTTAATTTCGATTATGATCTCTCTGTGAAAGCACGCTGGTATTATTTCATGGGTTTCCAATACATGATTCCAATTTTCCAAACCAGATTACCACAAAAACCCATTCACATTCCACTGATCTCCAACAAGCACATTCTCATACTAATCCAAACGATTAGCAACCTAATTAAACCGCTAATGGCCGAACTTGCTCGTACATCTATTGTTTAACTCATCTCATTCATTAGCATGTACAAATCCAACTACTTTGAGTGATTTCGATTTATTGAGCGCAACTTGTTTCCGACTTGTTTTCGAAAATAGTTTAATAGTGGACCATAGAATTTCGGGCTTGGTTTTACAGCGTGAAGAATTGAGAACCTAATTCTGTATTTCGAATGAGTAGCTTCTCCCAAATTATTCAAAAACATTATGAATGAATCTCTGCTAGGGTACAATTATTGATCAATATCCTTTATCCAATACCAAAGGTGCTCGGGCGTTAATGAATGTGAATGAATGAACGCTGGCTGACGTAAACTAAATCATGTTAAGCCGATTATCAATCAAGTACACCTTCAAAGGGTGCCGATGGATGAAGGACGTTGCAACAATGAGATTACCTAAGTTTGCCAAATTTTGCGATGACAAAATTAAGCCTGAGAGGCATGTGACCGGGTTTTAGAGGTGAGACTGTTCTTAATTTCCTGTGATAATAAGTTAGCTAATCATAATCCAATTAGTTAGGTAGGTTAGTTTTGCAATCGTTTGCTTCGCTTTCGCTAACATCCGCCATGTTAAAAAAGAATGTTGGAGTTTTAGATTATTTAGGCCAGTGAACCAATAATTGGTTCTCAAAAATGTTGAGGATGTTGCATGTTCGAACGCCCACTCTTGAAGTATAACTTATATGAAAGTCGAACCACATAATAGGACCAACAGTTCCGTCCGGCTCCTAATACTTCGGAGAATTCCAAAGTGAAAGGATGTCTGTTTAAATTAAGAGGATGAGATATGATGAAACATCCTTAAGGATACTTGTCTATCCTTGGGTTTTTGTATCCCGCTCCATGCAGACTACAGACTAACCCTTTCCCAATTAAATGCTTTGAAATAACACGCCCAATTCATTGATCCGGATTTGAAGAGTGAGTGGTGTTGTTACGCGAAATTAGAAAGGAAAACATGAGCTTTAGCGTTGGTTATGCAATCTTGCTCGTCAAAGCAGGACTTAGATTGGAAATATTGGAATGCTGGTCAATCGCATTCCACATTTTATTATTCCTCGTTCATGTGAGCTCAGATAATTGAAAATAGCAAACCGGATGCAGACAGACTGATATGGATGAGGGTAATCTCATCATCATCCTAGTTTATTCCACAACCCACGAAATAAGGATGCTGCTTCACTTCCAGTTCACATAAATATGACGTTAAATGAATAAGTCCGCAGTTATCAACTTTCTCCTGTGAATGAGCCCTCAGCTAGATATACTGTCGACAATTGAGTTGACAGGTGAGTATAATTTATTCGATATATTCACATGTTAATAAACTTCCAAAACAATATGATTATTAATAAAATTGATTAATTGATCTTCTATACAAACTACTTTATGATACGTCATCTATTTACAATGTTATGTTAAGATGTACACAAAAATAGCTCTAGTTTATAGGTATGTTACATAACATAATGAGAGCAAACAACATCCCTGAACTAGTTTGCGGTAATTTTCCATGTAGCTTTCCCCCACAATCAAAATTCCCATAAACCTATCACCTACCTGATGTTTTGTAGCCAGCTATAATGGTTACCTTCTGTGGTCAACTGTCAACATCAGTTCCCATCAAATGACACATTTGTCTATGTATTCATGTTATATAAATATACTTTATTATGCAAAGTTCTAAGAGAAAACTTTTAACCTCATTAAACGAAATGACTTTACGGAGCAAAGTAATAATGATACTATATGGGTGGCATAGTGTATTTCAAACAAATTAAAACTAAGCAGTTCTGCTCATGAATCCGGAACTTTTAATCTGCTAAATTAAATGAGAAAATTACATTTTGTTTACCTAGGTTGTAGGTATCTATATCGTATTCGTAACTTTGTTTTTACTCCTGCACCTTGGCATGAACATATTGACATAACACATCACATTGAAACTACTACATACGTCAATTATCACATTACTAAAGTTTCTTCATAATATCATCGTTCATATTTTTAAACATCAATCAAGTTAAGTTACAGTTACGACACGACATTGCGACAGAGATCTAGCGTGACAGTGATATGATGCTGATTAAACGAGAGAAAACTATTTAAAACAATAATAGTATGCGCCCATACGGTTGAAAGTCATTTGTATATGACCTACGGTAAACTTTTAATAAAATTGGCCATTTGCCAATTAAGTAATTTTAATTCCAATTTTTCATCCTTCGTAATGTATATTTCTAAAAATAGAAATATGTGGAGGTGTTCTGCCTGCAACCCATTTGCAAATGTTTACAACTGGTTCCAATTCAATAACGACGTATCAAATCTAGACTTTCACCATGTATTAAAATCGAGTATAAACTTATTAAGCCCGTTCCTAACTAGTAATGTTCACCTTACCCCATAAGCTCCCAGTTCCAACCCAACTAATCTCAAGTCAAGGTAACTCCTTAATTAAGTTACTGTAAACGTTCCAATTACAAACTCACCTAGAACCTTCCCCTCTCTTTAAACATGAGTGGGCTCACAAGAGCTTGACGATTGCCCTGGAGGGACAATATACTGGACAGCGATGATGGGGACCGGCACCCCACACTCAAAGCATTCATCAGTCTCCTTCGCAAGAAGCTCTCCATTGTTCCCATCATCCCCTCGCCGCATGAATCTACCGGGGACAAAGCTTTTTACAAAATTGACCGTGGTTCCGGCTGCCCCACTGTTATTGTTGCTCCCTCTCAATTTAACAATTTGACTTCTGGGTGGTTGATTTGGCTTGGGAGAAAGCGGTGAAAGTTGTTTGAGAGGAGGGGCATAGCTGTGCTGCGAGTTATTTTCGTGGTAGGAATGATTCTGATTATTTTGATGATGATGGTTTTTCCCATTTCCAACATTCCGACAACTCCCGTTATTTAATCTGTTTAGGGTAATGACCACAGTCTCGCTATTGTTATGATCCCCGGGCTCGCAGCAACGTCTCCATAAGCAGGAGAAGCAACAAAGCCATTTCAATAAGCATCGTGCACGGGAGGATGATTGGAGAAAGCCAAAGCGCTTCTTGCACTCCTGCTTTCTCCCCACGGTCCCGTAGATCAGCGGGTTGAGCACACTGTTTGTGACGGCCATGATGAATAGAGTCTATAATTACAGGTAATTAATACAGTTTTAGCGGAGTGAATTTAATGGATTATATTTAACAATGAAGTCTAATGAATCAAATAATTTATTGACCTCTTGAAGTCGTTCATCCACTTGAGACGCACCCCCACGATCCAGCATATACCTGAAGGGAAGAAGAAAATGTGAATTACTTTAATGAAAAGATAGAGCCGAAATTAAGGTTTTTTACGTTTTTTTTTAGGAAAGGAATTCTGATTAAAAACTAACATAGCTCGAGTGCCTGCGGGAGCTTTTTTATGACATGATTACATTTTATTATCATGCAAAATAACCAGCTTTAGCTTTATATGGGATAACCTAAATTAGAAAACCATAACATGATCAAGCAATGAAACGACTACATGCAAACTATTTTAATCCGTTCATCTTTATTCATGCATGGTGATTTTTTTAGATCATAAAGTCTTGATGACAAAGTCAATCTATTTTTAGCACAAACAATCTCCATGATTTAATTTTACTCTCGTCAGTCACCCGATATTGGATGTGGATGATCGACAATATTCCATGCATATTTCTCCCCTCACTTTCATATTGACGAAATGATGCCAAAAGACTAGCCATGCCTTGACAAATGCAAAATGTAAAGTGCTCATCCCAATAAGGTACAAAAGTCCAAACTTTTGAAAAAAATAATGATTCCATTACAAGATAACTTTTATACGTTATGGTTTTGTTGCGCTCGTTATAAAATATTTTTGCCATATTCAATGCTCACATAGGATGATGATAAATATATATGAAATGGTTCATCAAAAGAGAAAGCAAGAGAAAAACATGTGGGCCACTTCTTCCACTTGGCTTGGCCTGACCTTGAAATGGGGAATGGCAACATTATCGAATGGGGAATATTGAATTCCTTTCTTCAATCTGGAATTATTAAATTAAGCGAGTGAGGCTTCCCCTTTGCGAATTTAGCAAAGAAATCTAACTCCCAAATGTACCTAAGCATAATGCCCCATATGGCAGGTTATGGAAAGCTTTTGATTTCTCGGAAAATGATATTAACGTCAAAAGTCAGAACGTCATATTTCAATTCAGCACACACCATTCCATAAGACTTACTCACGCTTCATTGTTTCCCCTCTGTAGAGACAAGCTGATGAAGCGGAATTAATTCGGATTCAGCCTGCTAAATAAAACAAATCGTCCCAAAGTTGTAAAGAATTTTGGAGAATTGCAGACATGTGTAAATAATAACCTATATGTTCCTCTTTTGCTGGAAATACTTTTTAAAAACGATTTCACAGAATTAAAAAAAAGTCGACAGACATGGTCGAATAAATCTGGTGGATCCATCCCTTTTTCCCAGACATTCATGATCAAATGAGCATACACATGACCGACCAACCTAATGTCATATATCATTCATAATCGCCTTTACTATACAATCGCTCTCGGCAAGATTTTAAGTGCAAATAATAGACATATAAATGCTAACTTGATTTTTCATTGAAATTTCTATTTTCTATTGAATGATAAGTATTCATCGAATGTTGAAAAATAAGCCTTTTAAAATGTATTATGCGTAGCTCGGCTTCGAACTAAAGGGGTGAAGATTGGAGTGGAGCGTGCATCATTTTCTATGAATAAAATCACACTACATTTTAATCATTTGTCCACTTACCACAAAGTCATTACAACATACGGAGACCAACAAAAGATGAACGTCAAGAGTATCAAAAGGGTCAGTCTCAGCGTTCGAGAGCGGGCCCTCGTCAAGGTCGCCGTCTGATTGGCGGTGCTCCGAAGCATCAGTCGGGTTCGTTTAGAAGGGGCCCTGTTGAGAAAGTTGTGGGCGATGGTGGCAGCAGCAAGCCCAGTCCCAGGTTGGTGAAAGACGGCCACATCCCGAGGGACCGTGAGGAGGTTATTGGGGGAGGAGGATGCTGATAAATTCCGATGATTCAGGTTATTTGATTCTAGTTCCATCTCGATTTCTGTGAAAAACGGAAAGAGCCACTCATTGAATTAAATTTGTATATCGCATATTGGATTTCTTAGAACGTTCTCCAGTCAGAGGAAGAGCCAATACAAGCCACGCGCAAATTTTTGTTGCCTGTGGAAGATTTACACTGGAAATTATAGGTATTGCTCAAGTCAGTATTTTACACTGTTCCTGTTATACTGTTAGATCTAAACTTGCATATTCAACTTCTGCTGAAATATTGCTTGAAATTTGCTAGTAAATGTGCCTACTTAACTTCTTCCTACAGCTAACTTTCGTTTCGGGCAATTTATTTTCCAGAGAATGTAAGGGAAAGAAGCATCGTTCATTCGCACCACAGCAAAGCAAATAAACCTTCAGTTTATGTAATACCTAACAAGATTTTCAAGCAATGGAGACGAATTCAAGAGCAGACATTTTTACAAGAATACATTCAGCACTTAAATTCGTTAAATGTACTTCAATCTGACTTGCAAGTTGCCATTCGTTTTCCCTTGGCCCAATTCAATATTTCTGTCTGATCAATATAGCTGGAATCAAAGTTATCTAACGATAAATGAAAAGCCAAGAAAAGGGAATGTCCAAAGACAAAAACTGATATCATTTTCTCCACTTTCTCCACCACAAAGAAGTTTTCTAGCGAGTTTTATAAGTTTAAATATCCGTCTATTCGCGAACATGTCATGCAGTTCCCTTGATGTCCTGATTAGTTAGGCTCATACAATGTTATTTAACCTTCCATACAATTTATATACTCCGCCCTATTGAATAGTTAAGTATTACCTATATACTCGTGTATAATAAAAACGCAGTTTGGAAATGTCCGATTCAATATTTGATCATCTAGGGAAAAGTTTACATGTCAATTGTCATAAAAATTATTGCCAGGCTATATATCTAATTGCTTTTGATACTGGTACAGAGGCAACTGACAAGCCCACCAAAAAAGTTAGTGACAGCCCTTGCCAGTTCCAATTCCAATGTTGCTTTCTTTCTTTCCTACTTTTTGACCATGAGATCACCGTTTATGGAACATATTGAAAACGCCTAATTTTACTTTTCCAAAGAAAGGTCATTAATGTGCCTAGTAAAACTTTTGATCTGCTCTATTATACAACTTGAAACAAAAAGTAGAACTCAGAAACTAGAGGCCCCACGTTCATTCATTCTAAATTCTAGACTTATTGTTAGACTAAACGCATATGTCCATACTCAAATTACAGCGTTTACGGTCATTACCTGAATGAATAATTAAAGTGAAACTCTACTCGATCGTCGGTCTCCCCATGTTCAATCGAATTACTTTTTAGACTTTAGACTTACATCGATATCAAAATGCATGCACAAAGTTTCCCTTCATAAGTATACCTTGTTGGCTGTTAGCAACCCGCTGCTCCCTCGACTTCCGATGGATTTTCCACAAAATCATGGTATAAGTGTATATGATAACGAGGAGGGGAATGAAGTAGAGGGCGGCCACGGAACTGACATTGTAGATGAGCTCATTGTACGGCCCCGTCGTGAGGAATGCCTTGGTCACACACTGACGGAATTCTGAGTAAACCGGGTGGCTTGCCACATGGTAGATAAACATCTGAAAAGAGATTTAAAAAAGATTGTGAGATACAGATCGAATCAGGATGATAAGCCGAAAGCCATGCTAAATTCTAATGATGTGGTTATTGGAGTGGAGAAGCAATCAGTGAGCCGTGTGCCGTCCCGGAATCTAATTTAACATTTAAATCGAAACTCATGTATATATTCAGACATGGGTATACCTAGTAAAGATCATGAACCAAAAATGATGATATTTTTAGGCCACAACAGACAGATATCAAAATATATGCAAACATGTTGGCGATGCATATTCGAATAGATGTATACACAAGAGATCATAGTTAATTGGAATGTTTCACCTAGATAATCCATTGGGATATAACAGGTAGGTTAGATATGTATGCAAAATCTATTCTGATTTGGAAGCTTCATTCCATCAAAGAAAGTCAAGTCACGTTTATATTGCCCCGTGAAAATCCTGAGGGTACGCCGTCCTGGGACCGGCAACCTCGCCAGACACTCCACTTTCTACTTTCACTTTATTACTTTTCACCAGATCGGGTACGGGAGAGGGAATTAATTTGCATTAAAATTTATGCTGCCTTTTGTTCCATTGTTATCTTTCATCTCTACAGTCATCCACAAGTTAAGACTTAAGAGTTTAATGAATGAGAGTATGGGATGGGTGGGGTGGAGGAGTACGTTCTATGTGCCTGGAAGAGGATGAATGAGGGGAAGTGCTTCATTATGATGGAATTGGTTACATTCTCAACATGCCCATATTTCATCCAATCTGGTTAGATATGGGCTACAAGTATCTCCTGCATGTGATTTACTGGATTCCTCTCCTGAGTTCAACTAAAGCAATATGATGTGTGGGAAACAGGAGCAAACTTTTCTATGCTATTTAAATTATCTTGGGATAGAAAGCAAACTGTGATATGAATGGGAAACCAAAGGCGTGATGTTCAAATCTGACTTACGACTAGTTCATGCAACCCCGTGATCAATCATTTGTCATTGAAGCTGAAGCATATTTCTACTTGTATTTCACGCTTCGGGAAAACATTTGCAAAAATAGATCCGAGAAGGAGTAAAATAATCAATAGCGGCAATATTTTTTATTATGCCTTGGTATATCTCCTGTAAATTTGCTTAGGCACTATTATTATTTTTTATGATCAGTTTTATTTTGTAGAAGTATAACAAAACCACATTTGATATTAGGAATTTTAGGTTGCCTATTCAGATATGCTATTTTGTACTTAATATTTAATAAGGCGTGGTTCGCAATTCAGAAAGTATCGAGTTATTGGTAATGTGGCATGTGGTATTTGTATATATGGACCAACACTCTAAACCAGACACAATTTTTCGACATAAAATTTGCAAACTCTTAACAAACTCCTGTCAACATGTCTATAATCCTGTCCAAATATGCCAAACAAGCCATTATTAACAGACAATACGGGCATTCTATATACTTATTGGGTCCATTGTACGGAGTTCCAAAAACCTCCCAAGTGTTCCAAGTAAAGGGTTGAAAGGTTAATTCCACCCACTTGAAGCGTCCATCTCGCTCTTGGGTCAACGACATATTATATGCTCGTGTATCATATAGACATGCCAATGGAAATATGCATGTAATCATGACCAATTCAATTTACGCCTAAAAATGCCCTTTTCATTTGCCATAATTTATTATTGGAACAAGTATATTTGGGAAATTCCACAAATCTAATTTCCCTTCCACTCACCTGTGGTCCAGCAAACACCGCAGATACAATCCATGCCCCCACCAGCATCCACTTCACCCTCTTCACCGCCCCTGCCAACTTGAGCGGATAAACAATTGCGAAATATCTGTCCACACTAATGCAAATAACCACGTTGGAGCTCAGATACAATCCAAAAGCCCTCACAAATTGAGAAAATTTACATAATAGGTCCCCTCCCTGCCACGCAATCGTGTACCTCCAAAATATCTCCGTCGGCATGAGGAACAAAATGACGACAAAGTCAGCAATGCATAAGTTCATGACAAGGATATGAGTCCGACTTTTCCTCAGTCTGTCATGTCGGCTCACACAAGACAAGACGAGGATATTGCCCACAGCACCCAGGAAGAACAAGATGGTGTACACAATTATGCAATGTTTGTTCAGTTCACTGATCTCCGTATAGTCCATGGGCAAGGAGGACAAAGTAAAGTCTTGCGTATCACTTTCACCAATCCCCTCATTACCCATCCCGACCACCCCAGCCACTGCGGAAGAAACAGGCTCAATTGTACTGGTATATGACGGGGTTGATGATAATGATGATAATGACCCTGTAATTGCGGAGATTGAAAATCCGCCGAGGTCGGAATAGTCACTGAAGTTCCCACTATAATTACCATTATCATCCCTTTGTACTACCCAATGAGGTGGGGGCGGTGACAAGGATGAGGCTATTTCGGAATGGAATGAGTCCCTTCTGTTCATTAGATGATGGCCTTCCATCGTGATGACACAAGAAGACAATTGATTTTCTCAAAAGAAATGATGCTATTCCAAATCAGTCAACCAAACACGCGTTTTCATCTCCCCATTCAATATAGGTTACTCCTCAAGAGACCTAAGATTGGGAGATGGGAGAGCATAATAGCCAAGATCTTATAGAGGAATTCTACTTCCTTTGTGAACGTCAGTCATTGTGCTTCCCATCTCTGGATTTTCTGAAGTGAAAGCACCTTTCGGGGGCTCCATTAGCACTCACCACAAAAGTCCATTTATTGCATGTAAAAAACGAACATTTATTTTTAGCCTTTAGTTGGGCGATTGTCGGAAAGCTCAGAGTCAAGAGTCCAGTCGACCTTGATCTTAACTCAATGGCTTCTGCTTGTTTATGTTAGTTCGTTTCCTTAGTTCCAACAACAGTGGGAGAATTATTACCCAAGTGAAGGCATGAAAGTAACCTCGGAAGGGGTGACTGATGAATGAGTGCCCAGATTGAATTGAATCATCTCAAATTACACGCTACATACTTAACCTGATATTCATTCACATTCATAAAGTGCGAAGGTTTATCCTGCTCAAGTTACTTTCTGGAATAAATAGGAGCACAGCACAATGGACAGGCGATTGGATTTCTCCACTTCATTTTCACCCCTCTCATTCAGAATGCAGCACTGATTTTCACTTCCGATTCTATTTCTCGAACAAGTGGCAGTCCATTTGATATCAATTACTAATTAAAGGAAAAACACTAAAAATACTTCGGCAAAACATAAGTACGTTGTTGATTAGGGGGAGAATTTGAGAATTAAATGGGGCCTAAAGTATCACTATAAATATTTCTAGCATTTCACGAACAATGCTTCACATTAGCCAAAGATAGAAATCCGAGGAAATAAGCGAAGGACACGATACACGATCCAGTCCCTTTCCTCAGAAAGGGCTC
>JAQIXQ010001285.1:0-15811 GCA_034700485.1 Pseudosinella alba | reverse complement strand
CTTTCATTCTCTGTTTGATTTTGATTTGAGGTTTGTCCTTTCCTTCACAGAAAGTTTTTTTTATTACATTGACATGATATAGCCCATTTCGCATTCCTGCACACATCCTCTCTCAACTTATCTATTGAGCAGACAAACATGAAGTAAAACTGTTAAAAATGATTAGGTAAATGCCACAGAGAATCCTCTATTAAATTCATAGTTAAGGATTTAACACGAGGATGTTGTGCCAACGCCAAGTCACTATCATATCATATCGCACTTTTGTATATAAAAAAAATCTACTGAAAAACTGATTCCGTTCCTATTATCAGTCATTCTGACTTTGACTACTGTTATGTATGTGTTAGGGAAAACAAACGGAAATGACTGTGGTATCATCATCAACTCATCTCATCACAGAGATCAAATCACAGAGCTTTCGTAAGTTGGTTCTGTAACGTACATATGTATCTCTATTTATTGGACATGGGCGCACAGTCAAAAACCAAAATGATGAAAACTGTTTAGTTGAAGGATTAACTTTAAGTTGGGCTTTAGCTCTTAAACACTTTTAAGGCTTAAGCAAACTACAAAGACTACACATTAAAATAGAACTAGAGAGGAGGATGATGATGAGTACTAAACTGACTAATCCACTATCCACCCACCCCCGACATTCAAAAGGAACGAGTTGAGTTGAAACGGACTACTAACCAGTATAAATGAAAACGGTTCTTTTTTCTTGGCATATGAGCTGAAATATTGTGAGTAAAATAGTGAGAACCTCCCATGTCTCAATGTATCTCGTGTGAAGGAAGACTTCTTACAAGAAGTACAGACGAATACAAAATCATAAGCCATTTTCATTCCATTTACATACACTTCTAGCCGTTCTAGCTAATTCTGTTATGTTCTCCTTTATCCTTATCTGACAAGGATGAATCTTCACCCCATCCCATATTACAAGAAACATGTTTAGACGATGTACTCACGACCATACCATATCATCATGAAAACCAAGGGAATTTCCAATTTACCATTTTACGATGAAAATGAATACGCTCTCATGTCATAATATATGATACAAGTTTACCATCAACTAGAGAAGAAAAAAAATTATCTACTGTACATTTTGCTAAATCATGATAATATGATATGATCATGATCGTCATTCCAATTCTGACTCATCTTCAATTTTCAATCTTGACTTGATCAACTCAGTTCATATGTTGTATTACTGCACGAAGATACTCAAATGTACTGTGAATTTATTACTACGTAATAGTTAATAGTAAATAGGTAGTTTCTTGGATGCAACGGAATGGCTTGAATCTGGGTAATCAGAATAATCATCAAACAAGCCAACTCCTCCTGATCATATGAGAGGAAAATAAAAATCATGAGCCCATGAACAATGAAAATTCTATGAAGATGAGCATCAACATGAACAGCGTCGTAGTAACATGAAATAATTCCATTTACCATTTACCATTAAAGAAATGAACAAAGGTTGAGCAAAACATTTCGGGCTACATTAACCGATTTTCATACCAATCCTAAATTCCTAAACCTAAATCCCAGCAATTAACATTTATTTTACAAACAAAGGGAAATAGCATCATGAAATGAGTGTTAAAGACAGGAGTTGTATGAGATTGCCCCAACAATTGCGATGTAACTTAAGCTATATCTGTATAGCTGCAGCTGTTCACTGCCCTTTCTTCAGGGAGTAGATATTTTTGTTATGAATGGACGGGGAGAGACAACAGAGAAAAAAGTTGCAAATGGTGCACTTTTTATTTCGTTCTAATCTGATTCACAAAAAGATCAACGAAAAGATCTTTCTTTCTACCATTTACATTTTCCTATTGATTTTTTGTTATATAAGATGTATATCAAAAGAGGAGCAATGGGGATAAAAATGATAACAATAGTTTGACAATTTCATTTTAAGACAAGAAAAACTCGGATCGTTAAATGAGTTAAAAGTTAAACATTTAACGGGTTGGTCAGGACATCTTAACCAGCAATAATTTATATTTAGTTTGGTGGGATTGGAATCGGAAGTGGTGAAAGACAATGCAAAAATAAATCATGTATATTCACGTAAGGCACCTAAAATACCGAAATTAAAATATAATTTTATCGTAATTATTGTTTAATTGAAAGTTAATGGGATGTGAGTTATTTATGTGTGAGTGTGTGCTGTTGTGTGTGTATGCGTGCGTTTTTATATAATTATTTATTTTAATTGATAAATTGATAATTATCTCATTGAATCGAATGTACCTCTACAAGGGATGAACTCGGGATGATAATGGTAATCATGATTAGATAACTGGGGAGTGGGGAATAGCGGACATCTGTCTTAATCTTGTAATTATATCTTAAAGTTTGAGATTTTGACAGCACAGTTAAGACTTAAAAGATCTGATCAATTTAACGGATTTAAAGAAAATGCTTGCCAAGAATCCCCAAGCCCGAGCTCATGAATGAATGACTTTTGAAAAGTTTAAAGTGTTCCACTTTATCTAACATGGATTATGATGAATCTTTACTAATTAAACTGTTTTGAGTGAAATAGTGTCACGTTATAACTCTCACAGTTAAAATTAAGAGGATTTTACAGTATTATATCCTTAATCACTCACCGTCACGTGTTGTATGTGTGTTGAATGTCGAATGTCATAGTTGATAGTTGTTTGTCTACTAAATTATTACACTAGTTAAATTACATAACCTAGTCATAATAGTTAAATAGTACACCGCTAAAATGATTATGTTGATTCAACACCAAAACCAATCTATTTACACCGACACCATTCACCATTACTGACCATCATCAGTCTGCTGACATATATGATACTTTTTGTTATTAACTAATCATGGGTTAATGTCAATGTCACATCACCAATCACTCGTCAGCCATCACCACAATTACAAAACAAAATAAATGCAATTATCCTTTTTTGCCGAATCCTAAATTACCAACAACTGACAATACAATGTAATGATGATTTTTTATTTATGAATTAAGTTATATTATAGCATAATTAGATTTAAATATCGTCTTCTGATTCCTTACCTTGTACCTTCAACCTTCCTGTCGCCTCTGCAAGTTGCTGAGTGTGACATCTGCATCTATTAATCCTTTGTTAATTCACTTACTTGGCCTTGGCCTGATTGCATGTCATGCTGATTTTTCTTACATTTAGCACGTTTCATGTCTGTTGTAGCACCATTAGTTAATTGGAATTTGAACATTTTAGCAAGTCTCCAAAACAAGTTATTTCTTCATTTAAGGATTTCTTTCTTCTTTCGCTCCTTCGTTGTTGTGATTGTGGATTTAAATGAGTAGTGAGTAGGACAAATAGCTTAATTGGATTTCAATTAACATGGACTTGTTTATACTCTTCAGCGCTTTAAGATGGAACGAGCACTCTCCGACATGGATCGGAGCAGTCTGCACCGATCCGAGCCGGATGGGGCTCCCACGACGAGGAGTGGGAGTAGCTCCTCCGTGATCGGGAACCTGATGTCGATGAGTCCCCAGAATGGTTGCCCTTCCCCCAAGCATGGAGGGAGTGGCCAGTTGGGGAAGAAAGGGGCCTCCCCAGCCTGCTCCATCCCCTCAGGGAGCCCCAGCAAGGAGACGGATTTCTCATTGGACTCCCTGTGCCAGCCCACGGTGGTGGAGGAGTCGGGGGAGATGTCCAGTGGGGTAAGCAGCATGCTGACCACACAGGGGGGAAGCTCCCATGGGCTCAGTACCTTGTGCGCTATTCAGGAACTGGCCGTGAGTAAAATCAGGCCTGGGGAGTTTGTCATGCGGGTCCTGTTCGCGGAGTTTACGGCGTATGCGGAGAAGAAGATTGAGGCGGTTATGTTGGAACCCGTCGTAAGTTTGCAAAAAGTTATATCAAGTTAACGTATTGTAATTGGGGCAAATTAACTCAAACTGATCGGTGGAATTATTTTGTGTCCATTTGTTCAGGAGAAAACCTTATCGAAATCTCTACAACGAGGGGAGGATGCAGCATTCGATCAGTTATTGAGTGCGTTGGGCTCCGTGGCGGAGCACTGTCTCCCGTCTATACTTCGAACACTGTTTGCATGGTATGATCGACAGGCTGTGATATGGCTGGGGAATCCTTTATGCAGTGGCTCCGTTTCCAGTGGCACAGGCTCGACCTTGACGGCCTTCAGTGATGACCATGAGAAGATGCATGGGTCGATTGACCCCTATGCCGCGGAGCGGAGGGATTTAGCTGTAGAGTTTATATTTTGTTTAGTCCTGATTGAAGTTCTGAAGCAACTCCAGTTCCACCCTGGACATCATGATCTCGTGGGGAAAATTGAAGATCTGGCCTTTGCGCATTTTAAATATCGTGAAGGGTAAGTTTTACATAAGAGAAGTAAATGACTTAAATATTCTGAAGTCGAGATGGACAGAAATTGACTTTGGCTTTTCCTTTTGTTTTTTAGAACTGGCGTGAATGCTGCTAGCGCTCTAGTCATTGCGGATTTGTATGCCGAGGTTTTAGGCGTCCTTGCACAAGTCCGCTTTATGTCCGTACGTATTAGATTTCTCACTGAGCTGGAATCCCTTCGATCCAAGGAGCAGACCGCGTCGAATACTCAGTCAATCATCTCCTTGCTGATGGGGATGAAATTTTTTCGCATCAAAATGGTACCCATTGAAGACTTTGAGACGTCATTCCAATTTCTCACGGAGTGTGCCAAGTATTTTCTAGAAGTTAAGCAGAGGGATATCAAACACGCCCTGGCTGGTTTGTTTGTGGAAATTTTGGTTCCAGTAGCAGCCGTAAGCCCCTCGCACTTAATTTTCACATAATTATTAACAAAATAGTGCAATGTGCAATAAAATTATATGCAACAATTTTATTTTTTAGTGTGTCAAACATGAAGTGAATGTACCATGTCTGAAGACATTTGTTGAAATGCTATACACTCCAACGTTGGACATGTGCACGAGGAGCAAGCACCGATTAGCGATCTTCCCTTTGGTTACCTGCCTTCTCTGTGTCTCGCAGAAACCATTTTTTCTTCACAACTGGCACTACTTTCTCGTCATGTGCCTGTCACAACTCAAGAGCAGGGAGCCCAAAATGTCTCGTGTCGCTTTAGGTACCTATTTATTATTTCTCAGAATCATCTTGCAGTCAGAACTGTAACACATGCATACATCTTATTTCCAACGAAGCTTGTTAGTTTAATTTTATTGGTTTTTATTACAATTCTTAGAAAGTCTATACCGTTTGCTGTGGGCATACATGATCCGAATTAAATGTGAGAGCAATTCTGCAACGCAGTCAAGATTGTTAAGTGTGGTAAACTCATTATTTCCCAGGGGTTCAAAAAGTAAGTCAGTCGTCAGTAAATATATATGTTTATTAAATTGCTTTATAAAGATTCTGAAAAATAATCAAAATGACTAATAATTTCTTAATAAACTTTCTCTTTTGTGTAGGTGTCGTTCCCAGAGATACTCCGCTCAACATTTTTGTAAAAATCATACAGTTCATCGCACAAGAGAGACTGGATTTTGCTATGAGAGAAATAGTATTCGAGCTGCTGTCAGTGGGCCGTCCAATAAAAATTATTCTTACCCCGGAGCGTATGAATATCGGGCTCCGTGCGTTCCTCGTCGCTGCAGATTCACTCCAGCAAAAAGATGGGGATCCACCCATGCCCAGGTCAGCTAATGTTATGCCTTCCGGGAACACCTTACTCAGGGTCAAGAAAACATTTCTTAACAAAGTGTTGACTGAGGATGCAGCCCGAAGTATTGGGATGGCAGCTTACTATCCCCTAATTCGAAAAGTTTTTACAGACATTATTCGAGCTTTGGATTTACAATGTGGACGCCCCTTACTACTGACTACTGTGAAGGAGCAGGAGGAGTCTTTACTAAGTGGAGATAGGAAGGCAAAAATTGATCTGTTTCGGACGTGTATAGCGGCAATACCTAGGTTAATCCCTGATGGGATGTCGAGAACAGAGCTACTCTCTCTTTTATGTCGGCTAACTCTCCACATTGATGAGGAGTTGAGAGGACTGGCCTTCCAAAGTGTGCAGAGTCTCCTTCTTGACTTTATTGACTGGAGGAATGACGTGTTATCTGAGTTTGTATCGTTTGTCGCGAAGGAGGTTCCGGAGACCTCTCCTCAGCAATTGGACAATACCTTGAGAATGCTCCTTCAACTACTTACAGCATGGAGAGGGGCTCTCTCCGGGACAGCGAGCAATAATGAAACCACAAAGCATCATCATTTCATGCATCACAATGATAAGCATCGCGTTCATAGTGGGATGAGTGGACCTGCACCATCCCCCACAACATTTTATCAAGTGGAAGGGTTGGCCCTGTTAACATTATGCAGTGTCCGCTCCTCATCCCGCAGACTAGGAGCTCACATATTGAAGGAGGTGAAGGGCTTAGCAGAAGCTGCAGGGATTACGGAAACGCCGGTGATTGACGTGTTAGACAGAATATGCCCTACAGCCTGTGAAAGAGCCACACATTTGCTTCCACCAGGGGAGAAGCAAGCAGTTACTTCAGCAATAGCTTCAAATAGTATTGATATGGTTTGGCTGACAGATCGAAGTTGCCCGGCTTGGTATGCCCATGAAGATGAGCCGTCAAACCACATGACCGGAAGTCTAAGCGGGTTATCCACATCCCTTAGTACAAATGCAGTGTCTGCTGACGTGGATGTGGTTGACGATCCTTGGGCAATGTGCCTGAAACATTTCTTGGACTATCAAAATGTTCCCACACAATGTCCCCGAGCAGTACTGGAATCCTGGTCGATACTAATGCCAAAAATTAATGCACTATATTCCTACTTGGAACCATCCCCGGTTACGGACAACAGAGCGTCTCTCCTTCGTAGCGCTGCAACTCCAAGGAAGCCCCCCACGGATAGGCAGCTTTACTTCAAGTTATGGAGAAACTACTTAATGTTTGCTTTTCGAACTGTGCCCCCAAATGTGGGAGCAGGTTATCGTTGTATATCACCGGATATTGGGAATAGTTCCTCTCCCGAAGCACCAGACGCAAGGGAAGGACGGAGTCCGTTGCCACTAACATCAGCGATGCTTTTTTCGGTGACGCCATCATCCTTGTATAAAATGATTATTCCGTTAATTAGAGCGGAGACGGTGGACATAAGGGATCTGGCGGTACATTCTGTCGGATTAATAAATCATATGGCCCTCAGGTAAAATAAAATTAATAAAATTGATGTTTTATTAAATTTGTAACAGTAACCGCGGTACTTTAAGAGCTGCAATTTTAATATTTTTAATGTTATTTTGTAGGGATTTATTTGAAGAGTTGGGATCCTACTTCCGAGAAGCGTGTGATCGCAAGCAAGAAAACGTTAGACGACGGAAACGCAAGGATAATTTAAGGCTCCAAGTTGTTCGTATACTGGAATTAGTGGCAAGGGAAAAGACGTTTGGGCGAATGGCTAGCAGCCTTTCCCGATCGTACACCCCCTCCAGCACTGGTCACCATCTTGGGGACGGAGGACAAAGTCTATTACCATCCTCTTTGATTGAATTCTTAGAATCCTGCAAAGGCTGGTTGGAAGCAGAGGCAGATCGGGATGGTGGCTGTGAGGTTCGTCTTTGTTTCTGCCGTGCCCTGTTTACATTGATAGAATCCTTCGAAATGGATTTAAAGGAATGCCTGTTGAAACGGGAGACTCGAAAGCAGCTCTTTCAATTATGCATTGGATGGTCTGGACAGTATGCACAATTTTGGAGTAAATTATTCCCAACTGTATCCTCAACAGCGACGATTACTACAGCAGCCACGAGTACAGTGGGATCAGGAACTTGTGGGGAAGCACAAAAGGCAGCGTTGGAATATGCCTCCCTCCAATCTGCCGCTTCACTTCTGACCTGTGGCCCAATATTTCAGTCAAGTCTACTCTTAGAAGAATCTCAACTTTATTCATGGATGGACTTCCTCCTAGCTTCGGAGGACAGTCGTGTTTGTGAACTTGGAGAGAGAACACTCATCATAATCCTCGAATTTAATCCGGATGCCGGAGCAGTTCTGGATTGGGTGGTTGGCAGATGTTTTACTGGAAGTCCATTAGTTTCGGATGCTTGTTTCCGAGCCATTGCAATTCTCTTCTCAGCTCGAGAGTATCCTTGCGACAGATACGTGGCTATAATCAACAGTGCACTGCTATACAGTGGCTCCCCCAATTTTCAGCTGCAACTTCTGGCATTCCGACTACTTCAGATATTGGACCGGAGGTTCTTTAGTGGGCTCCCTCCATTACAAATACACCCGTTGGGGAATGACGTGTCTGCCCAAGAGGAGAAGCCACAAACGTTGGATGGAGTTCTTAATAAATCTCACTATGCCAAAAACCAAACGTTCTTGGCAAAACAGTTGTCGCTACTGCATCCGGAGTTGACAATGCCAATCTTCTCGGAGATTTCATGGAGGATGAGATCATCTAGATCTGATGTTCGACAGAGCTTGCTCCGTTATTTACAGCCGTGGCTGCATAACATGGAGTTGGTGGAACCAGCAATACCTGGTCCGAACATTATTACGATTTTGAAGTCATTGAATTGGGATGTATCCACAGAGAATAGCAAACACTCTGTATCGTCAACCAGTTCATGCTCCCTTTGCGGAAGAAAGTATTGGGAGGACGGGGAAAGGCTAGTTCGCCGGGGATGGGGTTCTACTGAAGCGACGGAAATGGTCTTAAATAATCTCATGTATTTAACTGCTAAGGTGAGTTGACTTGGTTATGAATCATACTAATTATTTTAATTGATTTTCGCAGTAGAATGCAACAGTTATTAAGTTGGGATATTTTTTTAAATTTTAGTTTGGACAAGAACACGATCGGGAGCTTGAGGAATGCTGGCAAACGCTTTGTTGCTCCTCCCCAAATAATCAGCGAGTGGTCTTGTACTATCTCTTGATAGTTACTGGTCTGGCTGCAAACGAGATCTTACCTCACGCCAAACGCGTCCTTGTCTACTTGTTCCGAGCTAGACCGATGCGGCTCCTTGATGATCTGATTGCTGAACTGCAGACAGTGGAATCTCTTAGTTGGCTTGTGGAACGGACAGAAACCCCTCCCTTTTACAGACTCTCACACCTGCGTAAAACATCCAGTTATTCGGACACTAACGTTGCTCCTCATGGGGTCAATGGAAGTACTGCGCTGCTCCAGAACCATGGAGCTTCAAACAACACTCAGTTTTCTAGACTAAATTCAACGGAATTGGAGAAAGGGACAATTCATACGAAACGGCGCTCTGCGGAGGAATCCAATGTTTTCCATCAACCCCATTTGAGATCCAGCAGTAGCGGTGCAGCTCATCTCTTCCGATCAGAAAAGACGCGAACGATAAGCGGTCCTGCTGCACTTCCAGATTCCCAGTTTCTGAATCTGGACAAGGAGCGAATGATGTTGGATGGGGAACATCAATTAACCAGTTCCAGCATGGTAACCGAGACACAACAGTTACAGATGCATGGTGACAGGAAAAGATGTCCAAGTAGTGAAACAATAGCAGTGGATCAAGGCTCCTCTCACAGTATGACTGGTATGAATGAAGGCAGAGAGGAAGTCCATCATGGAGGGGATAATGCCGGTGACGCCCAGTCAAAACTGGTTCCACTACCCATGCCTGAGTACGGGGGATATTATGCCCCACTTAAGGAATTTCTTCCTCCTCAACCCGTTGCCCCATTTCATCGTTGTAATTTGGCAATGATGTTCATCGCAGAGTTAATTCAGGAAGGGACAATGGTTGCTGTCAATGCAGATGATTCCAAGACGGAGAAAAGGATCGACTGGTGTAGTCATTATCTGCCGTTGATGATTCACATGGCCTTCCTGGGATTAGATCATTTACGACCTCTAGTCAATCAGCATTGTTACAATATGTTGATCAATTTACTTGTGGTTGCTGGAACTCATCGTCATCATTTGTCGGTGTCAAAAATAGCGTTGAACCAGTTTACCAAAGATCTGGGACTGGGGCTTAGCCTTCCTCACATCACACCGACAACATACAATTTCCTGGACTCGTCCACAGTTTTTACCGTGGCTGCAACCAAGCCTGCAACCACTGAGATGTTGGGGGTGGGGACTCCGGTAGGCCACTCCCCTAGTCAGAGCAATAAGAGTAGCCCTCGAGTTCATTCTAAGCGACCTCACACCCCGGTTAGTCTCCTTCTCGTTATCCCAGAGCCCCAAGAAACAGGCTTTACAAGACCTTTAACGTCATCGGAGATGTGCTTGGCACAGATCAAATTTTTAATGGAACACAAATCGCAACCATTATGGGCATGTGAAGACATTACAGCTAAATTGTGGAATATTAGAAGCGCAGCGCAACTATTCATCTTCCTTCAAAACAGTATTGGCTCTTTCAAGCACTCTTATCCGAATTCAGATTTGGAGAAGAGATGGGCCCAAGTTTCACTCCAGATTGGACTAGCTTGTTCATCCCGACACTATGCTGGACGATCATTGCAAGTGTTTAGGGCTTTGAAGATTCCACTTGTCTCCAGAATTCTCTGCGACATATTGTCCAGATTGGTGGAAACAGTGGCGGAACCTGGGGATGATATGCAGGGATATGTAACAGAACTCATATTAACTTTGGAGGCCTGTGTTGAAGCTGTAGTCCTTGATGACTCGTCATCCCCTCCATCCTATAATAATACCAAAGTTTTGGACGATGAACCCATGAGCATGGATGCACAAGATGGGCACAATGGACGGCGAGGCCTTGCTCCAGATTCTTCCCCTCCGGCTCAGATTCGTCCTAGAAGTGGGACAGAGACGTTTGGATTCGATTATAAAAAGCCGGAACTAAACCGATCTCGATCTGTCCAGTCCCTAAATGCTTGTCATCAGGATAGTTTGAATGATATGGATTCGGAGAGACACTTACAAGACAATGCTAATGATGTCATCCCACAAATGTTTTGGTTGACGTTGTCCCTTCTTGAATCCGACTATGAACATGAGTATCTTTTGGCGCTTCGTCTGTTGGAGAAGGTCATGGAAAGGCTGCCACTGGACAGATTGGATTGTCGGGACAAGGTGGAACGGGTTCAAGGTCAACTTCAATGGAATGCCTTTAGTGGGGTTATACCACTTCTTTTGAAGGGATGCACTAATCCAACCATTTATGATCAGGTAATTATTTAAGGAATCGATTAAGGAATTATTCATTTTTCTTGTTCATTGTTCCAGAGCCAGATTAAAGTGGACATTATTAAACATATTTTTTAATTCTTTATTTCCTCTAGACTCTGGTTATGCTTGTCCGATTCATCCCCTACTTGGATATACCATTTGTGGATCCTACGTTGGACTCTGGATTTCCACTTTCCGTTGTGGCTATTTTGCCCTTCCTCCTTTATCATTATGACGACCCAACTGTTATCTGCATCCAGGCTTCTCAGTATATAGCGGCGGTAAGTAATTTTATAATCACGTCATAAAAGCCACTGACATTGACACTGTAAAGTTTCGATACAAATAATAAGTCCACTTTTTATACTTTTAGGTTGCACAAATGAGGTCAAACGGAAACACGAACAATTCGTATGGTCATCTCTCCACCGTAATGTCTTTGTATGCAAAGAGGAGCTTTAGTAAGGAGAGCATGCAGTGGACCAAGTGTGTAATCAAATACCTCTATGATTCATATGCATCACTGGCCCCGTCATTACTGGCTGTATTACTGGACATATTGGAGAAAGGACCGTCTTATTTGCAACCATTTGTATTATCAGCACTCCATTGCTGTTTCAACTATGTTGACCTTACGGGTGTGAGCACAGTCAGCCCGGAGCTTTTGCGGGCTGTCGAAAAACATTTGGATGTAGGAATAAAAATATTAGAATATTAGAAGATTCAAAATAATATTGCCACTTTATATTGCTACAAAATATATTGCTACTTCGGGACTAAAATTCTAGTTCGGGACTAAAATTATTTTGAAAATACAACAATAACTTATTTAATTTCTATTTGTTTACGTTTAGGGTCCCCACTGGAAGGAATCTCTACGGATACTGAAATTGGTTGTAGCTAGATCCTCGTCGCTGGTAGCTCCTCCAACATCCTCTCAGCATGGCACATCCGGGTCCCTTTGGGAGACAGTTGCTCCTTCGCCGATTGTAGCGAGCGGCTTCCCGGTTGAAATGGAGTTTCATAGTAAGAAGGAACTGCCAGGTAGAACGATGGAGTTCACCTTTGACGTCTCCCAAACCCCGGTTATTGGACGGAGGCATCCTACCAGCAGTTCTAATCTAGGGAACAACGATGGCAATGCCACAACTGCGAGAAATAGTGGCCAGATACAAGCTTTTCGATCGGGTTCAGTTGGTGACAGCGGCCACAATATGGGTAATTGTGGGAGTGGATTTATCCAGTCAGGATGGAAGAGGCCGTGGCAGTGTCAGAGTAGAGTTCGGGAAGCACTTGTTAGCGTTCTAAACGCTTGTGGCCAGCGAGTGGGACTTCCAAAGAGTCCTTCCGTAAGTCAACCATTTTATAGTGACTTAACTTCAAGCATATCGTACTGGTATAAAATTGTGCCGTGTCATAATACTTTTTTATTGCATTCTTCTATGCAGGTTATATTCAGTCAAAGCTCCGAGCTGTTGGAGAGGCAAAGTAGCGCTGCATCATCTACGGAAGAAGTATCTGTTCCAAACAACGACGCATCTGGAGCAAGCCGACTGGAGGATGGATCTGCCAGTGATGCTCAGTTTAGAGTTTTCAGGGACTTTGATTTCTTGGAATATGAACTGGAGTCGGTTGAAGGAGAAAGCAGTGATAACTTCAATTGGGGCGTGCGCCGACGTCCACTTTCCGAGCTGGGCACTGAGCCAGAAACGGAAGGCGAGACAGAAAATGAAGCTAGTGGAATTCGATCTAATTCCCAAACCAGCTCAGATGCAAACACAATAGTTAATAAATCCTCGTCCACTTCAAGGCGCCCAGTCGAGATTTCTGTGACCACGAAGGAACAATATGGCGAGATGAGAAATACGGAAGAATCTTCTGACGAGGATGATCTTGGCTTGTCACCTTTAGATGAACACTCGCCTCAACATCAGGAAAGGAACTCTGATCCACCCACTCCTCAGCCCACATCGTTGACTATGATTGAGGTTGCATCCTCTCAGCTCTCATCTCCAGCAAGATCCCGAAGGCTTTCGGATACAAGTATGGACTCCCGAAGTGAAGAGGAAACCACCCCTTGCAATGTCTCCCTTCAAGATGGGATGCTTCTAGAAGCTATTGAGCAAGAAGCTGAACAAGATGTTGAACAAGAGCAAGATCCAGACGGGGATCAGGATCCTGACGGAGACGACACAGATGCTAACGTAATGTCGGAAATTCTCACAGATGAAACGGTGGAGGAGAATGACGTAGACGTGGATGTAGATGTAGATGCCAATTTGATGGATATGACGGACTCTTTGGATAACACCATGGACATAGTCAAGGACACTAACACAAGGATTATCGATGAGTTCCAGGACACCAAGTCCATTCTGCAAACTTTTCTCCTTGGCGTTCGTCCATTGTGCTGTTTGGAATCCATCCAGACGCTATCACAAATGGTCCAGACTGCATTTTGCGAAGTAATATATTTGAGCCAGGACATTACAGCGCTGCTCACCTCCCTGGGATTTGAAAGTGCAACTAACTTGTCCCTTATCATCTCAGTTCTTGTGGACTTCTCCAGTGAACATAATTTACACATGGCTGCTTGGCACCTCTGGTCCGTCAAGGAGCAAATCAGATCTGAAGATATGAAACTGATAATTTTGGAGGCGTCTGAACATCTGGAAACACTTAATGATCGGAAAGAAACCCTTCAGGAATGTGTGGAGAGTGGTCTAAAGCCATTAGTAAAGCTGAAGGCGCTGGAGGGCGAACTCCCTAAATTCGACGAGGCAAACTCCTTTACTGAAAGATGTACAGATCCGTTCGAGATTATTGCCGATGTCTCGAAATTGTTGTATCGTACTTTATTTCAGCTACGGTTACTTCTTGAAACTCATCAACGATGTGTACAAACACTTTCTTCAAACTCTAAGGTGAGTGTAACGAGTTTCGCAACGAACCAATTCGTTATGGTCAATGTCGAAACTTAGGTATGTCATATTTTTTTTTTTAAATACTTTACTCAGGTACGAGATCTGACACGACAAGTGTGTGACGTTCGGTCAGCGTTGCTGCAATGCATTTCCACAAAAGTAATTAGTGGGGAAGGGGGAAACACACTAACCCTAGTTGAGGCAGAGGGAACGTTACTGGATTTACTACTGGCCCATATGTGGGAACAAGCCATTGAATTATACAAAGCAAACAAGTGAGTTCAATTCAAGAGCTCTATTAATCCGAATCAAAATTAATGAGAATAATTTGACCTTAAATTCGTAACATTAAAATTTAATTTGTAATTGCAGGGACATCTGGCCCCGTGATTTGGTGGGAAGTACACAGAATGACATCACTGGCATTCTCAACATTTATTGTAAATATTTGTCTGAAGAACATGCGGGTAAGTTCGCAATAAATTTAGATTGACATCTTCAAATACGTATATATTTACTTTCAATATTGTGATTTAGATTGAGTTAATCTATTTATTTAAATGTTTGTATTTGTGTTTGCAGGCGTTTTTGTTTCCATTCCGAGCGATTTTCGTGTGATTTGTAGTCAAGTGAATATGGTTTGTCTCCACCTTTTAGAAAACCAACAAACTCTTGAACGAAAGACTTTGGTTTAAGACTGATTATCTGAATGACTGCGTCCAATAAAATTATATTTTAAAACTTTGCAAGTATTCACAACTCTGTACATGTTTTTGATGACTCTGCATAATATACAATACAAACATTACTAATCTCATAAAAATAAATCAAAAATAATATCATATACTCTATTTAATGACTGATGATTTTAACTAATTTTCACGTTAATTCCTTTATGCATATTCATTAAGCACAGTTAATGCATTCCTCACAATGGTAACACTTTAAGAAGGTTCACCCTGGCAAGATTTAGGAGAGTTGCACACTGCCCCAAAACATACCTGTGCCTACAGTAATTATATCTCTGATTGAATCACAATCTCTGTGCCTAGCTAGTTATCTCTGCACAATCACCATAACAGCTCAGCTTCATTGATATATCCCATCTTAAGGTCTTAACGGTCTTGTTTGCTTTGTCGGTCTTGTTTGCTTTGTCAAGCCGAGTGGTTCAGCTTTTATACTCTGACAAGCAAGTTAAAATATCACAAGACCTAAGTAGCTCTTAATACCTACTATTAACAAGTACCTAAACAGATAGCTAGCGTTACTTAAATACATATAATGGGTCCGATCAGTCGTTCACCATGCAAAAATCCTATCCCCAACACAGCAAATACGAAACGATCATTGGAAAATGATCATCAAAATAGCGAAATTAATAAGCAGGAGCAGCAAACAAAGAAATCAAAACAAGCCATGGAATCAGACCCGGAGAGTTTCATGGACACGTTCCTCGCAAAAGTCAATCTAATGTTTGATAGTAAAATCCAGCCATTGGAACAATTAGTTAAAAGTACTATCACTGAACAAAACACAAAAATTACGACGCTTTCAAAAAGTGTAAACAAGCTCAGTGCAGAAAATGCCCAATTAAAGTTGCAAAATGAACTTTTATGGAGGGAAATGAAAAAGAACAATCTCATCATTGCAGGCATGTCTCCTGCAAATGATGTAAATGATGAAACT
>JAQIXQ010001284.1:0-15816 GCA_034700485.1 Pseudosinella alba | reverse complement strand
CCATCATCAGTGGTCGTACTGCTGCTGCTGCTGACTTGACCTCCACCAACGGCACCAACAGCTATTTCACTGGTTCCGTCTCCATCCTCTCCTCCTTGACCTGGTTGGGTTCCAGTTCCGGATGATCCCCCCGGAGACGGGGTAGCAGGGTCATCCCTTTCCCCTCCCACTTGGATCTTCTTATCTCCTTCCCCTTCCATTTCAAAGTGGGATCAGCTGTTCGATGACCTGCGGAATCTACACAATCACAATAGAACATCATCATTAAGAATGGACATTAATTATGTTAACTTCAAGATCACTTTGGGGACATTCAAGCTTTTATGATAACCCCAAAAATTATTTACTTTTTTTACTTACTCTCAACTCTTTAACGTAGACACTCAATAAACAATATTGTTCATCCAGAGAAAAGAGTTGACCCTCTTGGATAGCTAGTTGGGCCACCCCCAAAGGGAATAATTAATGAAACGCTCCAAAAAAGAACAAGATGGGTTAACTAATTATGACTGAGTTCAATTAACGTTAAACCAAATAAATCCTTCCCTGAACTCCTAGCCATGGAACAACAATAATGATAAATAGGATCTGGAATTTTAATCCATTCCAATTAAATCAAATCAAAAAGACTTGGAAAATATCCCAATTCCCAATTGCAGTTCTCTAATCTATTTTAACTGCCAACTATTCTTTTGGGACCACTACTTCCTTTTTCCTCAGACCAAATCTGTATTCTTATGATCTTTTTGCCATGACTTGTTTTTTTTTACATTTCCCATTTGTCTCAATTTGCCCCGAAACCAATTCACGAAATGAACTAATTTTTTGTCATTGTTGTTTGGCTGGGCTTTTAATTGTTAATTGGAATTTGGAATGCACTAACGCTGTATGCAGAAACTTTGTTTTAAAAAATGATGCACGTAACAATTTTATAATTTAATTATGATTTATGATTATATAAGTTATGTTCTTTAATAATGTACAAATAAATATAATTGGTTGTCGGTTCAGGTTGGGGAGATGGTTTTATATGTGGGCGGATATCTCATCCGATTTCTGTCTTATTTTTACATCGACGGGAAATGGGATCCATCCACCTGGGGATGAAGTCAAGGACACTTATTCTGTGACCATCATCCAGTCATCATTTAAAATATATGACATGCGTATAAAATTAAGACGATCATTTTTCGTATGTTAGTTCTTAATTACGACATTCCGTGATTGATCATGATTGGGTAGTTAATCTGGCAAGTCCCAAAACTGGACGGGTAAAAAAAAATCTCCACGTAGTAAAGCAATTTTATTGAGAGATTTGGAAGACAGTTGTGTAGGGTGCATATATAGGTTGAGGTAAAAGCATAATAATATTTAGAACGTCCCTTCCCGTTCTATGATTTAGCAGCACCGCTAATGATATGATAGGTCATAGTTTGCTACAAGAAGGCGAAGTGGACAATTGCTCAAATGCAATTGAAATGAAATGTTTGGAACTCCCTCATTCATCCTCCTATTCATCCATGCCAGGTGGAATCATTTTGGTTGTCTTTTGTCTGGCAATAATAAACTCTTGTAAGTATTCCGATGTCCGAAGTAAATTGGGAATGAAACGTTTGAGAACAACAACTGCCCACTCATTCCGTTTTTAAAGTCCAATGAGCCATCCATTCGAAGAAGTTATTTGGTATTTCCTCCTCAGTGAAAATTGTTTAAATCGGGAAGAAATTGAATTACTCGATTCCGCATTCGAAGCAGGACACAAACAAATCAACATAGGTATGTAATTATTGACCTATGTTAAATGCTTCTTTCTTCCCGGAATTCTCTGTCGACAATATATTCCAGGAAGGTGGAGTAAAAGTGACATGATACAGTTTTTCTATGAATTCTACTTGGATAGATTGTTCCTTGCAGCATATTGACCTTCATCAGAGAACCGACAGTTGTGGGAATATTTAGCTCCACTTGACAAGATAATTAAATGACGAAAACATCTCACCTTGGCACAACTCTGATAAAAGCAGAAGACCCCAGAGACACCATAATACGGGAGATCTTGAGATATCTACAACTGCCAGCCATTAAATTCCAAACAATTTTGGTTCTGATTCAACAACATTCTTGTTAATGAAAACAAATTTTCATATAATCGATAATTGACTCCGAAATCGCGGGTCTTGTCAATGTCAAAGTAGTTGTTCCTTCTGAATAATTTAACGCTAATGCTAATATGGCTGGGATGATGAAGCTTGTGGCAATCTGTTAACCAAATATACTAGTCGAAAGGTTTTAAAATTTCTTCCATCTGAGTTTCTGTTGTTAGTTGGCTTTCACCAGTATTTAATAATATGTTTAGGATATGGTGCCCCAATTTTATTTTCGGAACTTTTTGTTCCTATTATGATAGGAACTTGTTAAATATTGAAGTGTACTTGAATTACCTAATTGGTTATGTGATATTTTGAAGGGACACTTGCGAAAATGTACGTAACGAACCATCCGATACTTATAAAAAATGCACCAAATTGTTATAATTGCATAAAAATGGACAAATACACGTAAGTATAACTTTACGAGTGTGATTTGAAATTGCTGAGAAGACATTCTCATACGGAGTTTATACCGAAGAAAACAGACATTTTGATCAAACTTTTTTTTTCAATTCTCTATATATTATCCTGAAAAGACGAAAGCCAAGACGATACATTCATAAAATGTTCTCCATTACTATAGCGTCAATTCAGGTTTTCGTCCTCTGTATGTGTTCCCACGGCCTGGCCTCAAAATGCAGTAACAATATAATATTATAATTCTATATTAGTTATAGTGATGACAATGATATTGATATTTGACACTGGTCAGGAATTGCAGCAAACAGTAACTCGGCCACTCAAGCGTGGTTACATATGTCTATTATTGTAACGATTATGTTTGTCGTCGATTCGACCGGTTATTGTTATTAAGTTAGTATAATTTAATTTAGAATAGGGATTGATACATGTCCTGGAATGCAAGCTCCGACTCAAATTTAGCAAAATATTTATAAACTCTACGAAGGTAGGAGGTATCCATTCGTCAATTGCTGGGTGAAATCGATGAAATTTAATCCTTCTTTCTGTCATTGACGGTTTATTGCCTAATATGTTGAACCCGAGTTTTATTTTGACGGGCAAGGATTGACTCCACCAAAAATATCGGCACACTAATTGCAATGAATACTGCCCAATACTTTATTATTCCGAAGTAAATTGGGAATGAAATGAGTGAGAACTGCTCCTTCAACCCGATTTTCCAATCCTGTGAGCCATCCATGCGAAGAAGGTATTTCCTCCTTTGTGAAAAATATTTCAATCGTTTATTTGAATTTCCGTTACCCGATCCAGCGGTTGCATACAAATCACAGTATATTTTAGCGGTAGCCATTGACTTATGCACAATGCTTTGGTATTTCCCCCATCTTGCAAACAAGCCAGATTCCACAAGCTGCGCCAGACCGCGACTAAACAAGGATTCGAAATAGTTTTTCATTACAACAAAAAAGTCACTTGATCCTAGCATTGGGACTGTAGCTGGCTTGGAAACCCAGTTCAATCCAAGCTGCTGAAAATAGTGGGTGATGTAATCAACATACACTCCCCTATCAATTATTGAATACTGTTTGGTCAATTGAATTTTTTTAGTTGCATTGGTCATTACAACCCCACTTTTTATTGCACGCGTGGTAAAATCAATAATATTTCCTCCGGAAAACCAATGAACGGAATTATTGACTTTTGTAAACGAATCGATATTCCTGGAGCTCCCTGTTGACAAAATCGAAGGTAGGTCCACGTAATGGAGACATGAAACAGTTTGTCTATGAATTCTACATGGATAGATTGTTCCTTTAAGCATATTGCTAGTCATCAAGGAATCGAAATTTTTATGAACATTTGGTTCCACTTGGTACGATAATGAGGAGAACATCTCGCCTTGGTACAACTCCGTGATAAGCATAGTCATTATACCCCAGAGGCACCATAGTATGAGAGAAATCATCGGCAGTTGCTGGCTATCCATACCAGATGAACTTGGTGCTTGCTTGAGCAGCATGCTTGTTAACGATAACCAAATATTCCTATAATAGTTGAGTAAATTCCATACCACTGACCTTGTCACCGGGGCTGTTAATTTAAAATCATTTAATGCAAGTACGGCTGTGACGGTGACACTCGTGGCAACAACAGTTAGCCAAATGTACAAGTCGAAAGGTTTTATAATTCCCTCCACCCGAGTTTCTGTTGTTAGTTGGTGAATGTCTGCTATCACGGTTATGAAGGCGTATCTAAAATTTGCACTTCCGAATGGAATCCAATTACAATTTCTGCTCAGTTTCGCCACATTTGTAGTGTCAGCAATAATGGCAGATAAAACAGAGAAGTGTTTTACAGCACCGTTGTATTCCGTGTAGGTAAAATTATATTTTCTAGCTATCGTGGCCAGGCCGCAGTCACGAGGGTTGACATAACTTTGTAGAATGTACAAGCGACAGGCGTCCTTGTTCTTTTCGTACAGATGTTGTGGGGCATTAATGTTTTTGTTTGTGTTTACAAATGCCTTTCTCATATTACCATGTAGCATACGCCAAGATCTCTGGATTTCTCGCTTATCCCCGTTACCATTCGTCAATATTGGTATTAGTTTGACTTCTTCTAGGACACATGTCAAACAGATGAAGTGCACATGGCTATATGCACCAATATGGATAAATGTTAGTCCGGGAACCAAAAGTTGGAATAGCTTTCTCAGGTATTGGATGGGTATGGCCGTCGAGGGGAGGTCGAGAATCCAGAGAAATTCCGGCTTGGCACTTTCAATGATGAAGTCAAGGGTGGAGTAGCCAGTCATGAAGGCGGAACCTAGGCTAAGCTGGACCAGACAAGGGGAGAATATACGACGGTGGTGGTGTGACAATGATTTCTTCCGTTTGAGTTTGTTGTTCACTGTCACGAATGACAATACATCTGATGGAAGGAAACGAAAGAGCTTGGAAATCACAACTGAATTTCCATCCTTGTTGTCCTCCGGTAATTGAGTTGAGCTATTGTAGAGAAAGTTGTAATGTAAATACGTAAAGGAGCAAGATTCAAATGATTGGATGAAAGAATGAAATTTTACTGAGACTGAACTTGGGGTAAAAAAAATGAAAACGAAAAGGATTGGACACAAATTATGCTTTTCTGTATTCATTGTTGGAATTTGCGTGGTGGAAACTCTAATTCCGGAAGGTAACTAAACTTGTCAAAACTGTCTAACTATGTATTTCTACAATCAGTTTGATGAACAATGGGATGGGTAACCTAATAATGATCATCCAACAACTTTCAATGTGTATGCTTGAATGTCACAACGATGTCACAGGAACGACGACTGTGGGTCGATTATTTATTATGAAAATAGGTGGTATACATATCTTGAGCAGCATAACAAGTTAGTAATATCGTAACATGGCTGTATTCGATTTTGTGTCGCTAGTGCTACCTGTTCAAATATCCAATTAACTGGCTTTGACAAATAATCGCTTGATGACAAAGGAAGTTTCTAAAGTGAGAACGGAATTATGAATTTGGGATATTACGGAGAGTGGCTGGAATTTTATGAATTCAGAATTAAATCGTAATAAGGGCATGGAGAGATAAGAGATATAGTTCTATATCTTCAACATAGCTTAAGTTGAAATTGAATTGACTTTACTTGAATTCATCATTTTACAAAGCAACATGCTATTAGTTAACCTTCCCGTTATAAGATATATAGAAACTCAGTCCAACATGTAACTTGTTTGAAGGCTTTCAGTAATAAAAATAATTGACTTTTTTATAAATATTAGAGCAGGCAATCTGGATTAGTACCGATAAATCTACATCATAAACTTCAACGGAGCTACAATCAACGTATGTATTTATTTATTACTGCACTGGGAAATCTTTTCTTGTAAAAAAAACTCATCAGCATGGAAAATTCGTTCAGCCAATAAGTTTTAAAGTTTTAGCCCATTGCATGTTTCTTTGTTTGACATAATTTGCAGTTAGTCATTTGGCGGTTTTATGGGTTAGGAAAATATTAATTAGTATTTGTTATTAAATACATAGCTGGAGAATAATCGTTGCAAACAAGTATTGCTTTTCTAATTTCTAAAGATTAAACTATGTCTCTTCATGTCAAGTTTCTAAATAATTCTTTTAATGAGATTTGAAGAAACGTAGTACACGTTTTTTATAGCACGCACGAAGGAGGGGATTGGGAGATCCAGATAATAACATAATAGTAAGATTGCATCACATTTTCAGAACGAGGTCATAGTTACGGGTTCATAAATCATTATGGATATTTAATGCTCTTTATTGTTTGGTTCATGTATGATGTTCGAAAATACTTTTATATATATCATATCACTTCTTAATTCCCGGGGCAAGTTGTAGAAAGGGTCCCCGCCGTTTGAATTCGTTTAATCAGAGTTTATAGATCGTTGTTAATTTACGTAAATATTTGACATTAGGTTTGTAGTTTAGTTGGCTGGAATGCCTACTTTGGTTTTATGGGAGTTTCGTAATAAATAATTTAGGGAAGCACTTCCTGTCCAATGGTATTGTCTTTTAATGTTGTCATATATTAGATATAAATCCGATGCCCATCTATTCTTTGCAAGCATTTAACGCCCGCACGCAATAAACAATTTTCTTGTTTGGTTACTCTAATATTCTTCAACTATCTTTAGAAACTCTCGAATTTGTTATATTCCTTTGTACGCCAACTGGCTAAAATTATACTAATCAATAATATGTTTTCAATATGATCAATAATATCCATGCTAATATTTCATATAAGAAACATTTCCATACATATTCGTACCGGAAATGCTGGTGCCACAAACTTCAATAACAATTTGATTCTGAGTCTATTATTGTCGGTCCTTGAGAAGAGACACACTCAACTCAACATTCCCGTGGCATTTACTCATGAATATCGAGTAATGCTAGTCTATAACTTACTAGTCATGCCAACGCTACCGAATTCAATGGTGGTTGTAAAAGTGACATGTTTTCGTACTTTGAATAGTTGAATTTCCATTGTGTAACTTCCAGCCATGAATAGCCAAATATCCAGTCCCAGTTATTTTAATTTTAAATCTCTTCATCCCATCTCCATTTTCATTTCATTTTCTTCCCTCATCGGATTATTTCAATCGTGCTCCTTCACATATTTGCATTATAGCATTGACGATGACTCAACTACGTTGCCAACTCTCGGGAATGATAATCATTCAGTCGTGATTTCCAAGCTCTTTAGTTTCCTTCCATCCCATATCTTGACATTGCAGACAGGGAGCGATCCCCTGAAAAGAAAGGACTCATACTCACATGCCCCTCGTAAGTTTTCCCCATGTATTGTCCATCTCAGCCCAGGATCCGCGTTCATTACTGACCTCTTCCCCTATGACTATGTCAATGAAGGGGTGAAGCCAGAATATCTGTGGGTTCTGGACATCCCCCTCGGATCCACCGACTACCTAAGTAACTTAATTGGAGTTTTGGCGCCCATAATGGCATTCACCCATATCGACGCATTCAACCAGGTCAACTTTATTTGTTTGATTTATACGCCAAGGGCTATCAAACTGATCCCAATATCCAGGAATGCACAAGGTGATCACAGAGACCTCCAGAAAACTTGGGGGCTATTACATTGTAATATGCGACAGGGATTTGTACAAGCCAGAGGATATTTTGCAAAACCACTTCATATGAATGAAAAGGACAAGGACGTCTGCAGACTATACATCCCACAATCTTACCAATTCAGCGATGTGGACTGCAGCCTGCTCACAATAGCTCAAAAATACAATTTTACCTATAAGGAACTCAAAGGAGGCCCACAGCACGCTGTGCTAATGTCTGATGTTATTGCTATTAATATTGACAAAACTAGTGGGATGTTTAGCTGGATTCCGTTCGGAAGTACGAATACACGATTCTCATTCCTTACCATAGCATGCTCAAGACAGAGACTCGGGTGGAGGGGATTGTAAAGCCGTTTGACTCGTATATTTGGGTCATCGTCATTGCCACAAGTCTCACAGTTACAGCTATATTAGTATTAAATGGCTTGCCATCGACAGCAGCGCCGGCAAGATTTTCTGCAGTTCTCAAACAATATCGGAAAATTTGGTTTGCATTAGCCAGAATGCTGGTCAAGCAACCAGAAAATTCAGTCGTCATGGATACTAGTCACCTGTCAGTGATATCTCTCATGGTGTTGTGCCTCTGGAGCCTGATCACTGATGACTGTGCTTATCCCGGAGTTGTACCCGGGTGAGATGTTCTCCTCACTGTCGTATCAGATAGAGCCGAGCGCTCCCGAAACGTTCGATTCTCTGATGGAAACCGATATGATGAAGGGAACAATCAATCCATGCGGAATTGGAGCCAGGTTTGTATCATGTCTGCTTTATTTTGACCTTCCCACAATTTTGGAAATGGGGAACATGGCCCGTTTCAACACGGATGTGTATAAAAGGGCACGTGAGTCTGTTCACTGGCTTTCCCACGGGAATCTTATCCAATTTACGATGCTTGCAATAAAAAACGGGACCGCAAGGATCAATGGAAGTAACCATGTGCATCTGGCTAGGACGTTTTCTATTATTGAAAAGGAATTATACATTGACCGCATGATCCACTATTTCCAGCAGCTTAGTTTGAGCTGGGTTTCCAAGCCCACTGAGATCCCTATGCTGGGATCTAGTCAGTTTTTCATTGTTAGCAGGAATTTCTTCCAACTCATGTTTAGCCTTGGCCTGGCACAACTGCTCGAATCTGGGCTGTTTGCAAGATGGGGAAGATACCAAGACACAACGCATAAGACACTCGTTACTGCTAAATTACATGATTATTTGAATCGGGGAACGATGAAGAGAAATTCATTTCGAGAGAAATATTTTTCCCAGAGGAGGAGATACCTTCTTCTCATGGATGAGTCACTGGATTGGGTAATCGGATTGAAGGAGCTGTTCTCTACCATTTCCTTTCCTGTTTACAGGGGAATTATGATTTATTGGGGGATTTTTATTGGAATTAGTATGCCAATATTTTTATTGGAATTGATAATTTGCAGGTGTAAGAAAACTCAAGTTCAAAATATTCCGCAATCCGCAGTACGTAAATGAAGGGGGAAGTGGAGAGCATACTGGACAAATAATTCTTAATAGAAAACAGTCAATTGTTAACATAAGTAGTTTGGGAATATTGTTTAATATCTCCATTTCAGCTACAGACGGAAATTGACTTATATGGATGAAAGCAACATTACGCAAATTCAATTACTATACTTTGTAACAATACTGCTCTTAATAAATGTCAATCTTTCTCTTGCCACTCTAAATTGTTTTCGCAATGCTGTTGGCACTCATTGCTTGCAACATAACAATCTCCGTTGTAAAGATGAAGGTAAGGATTGAAATGAAAGTCCGTCTTGTGATCGTCACAGTGCCGGCAATGGTCACTCCAACTGGATGTCTGGCCAACCAACTTTCCAGCCGAAATGCAGTTGGGGAGCATACATAGTCCGGTTGGGTTTCAATCGTCTTCAAAATATCCTCGGTTGAGTGGTAAACCTTGGCCGCGTAGTAAGTTGCAAGTACCACTCTCACCGCGAATTTGCATGGGTTGATGTACACAATTGGGGAGATGTCCATGTTGGATTCGTAGATGGAGCGGAGTAGCTGTCACAAGCAAGGTACATTAGTTTATTAATGTGTATATTTGTAACTTCATAAGAAACATTCAATTTCCATTTATGATCCCTTCCTTACGTTCACAATAACATCGAGAATGCAGAATCCATAAATGATCAAAAGAAGCGGAGCCACCAAACCGGTCACATCGTTAGCCAACCCACTCAAGAGAAACAGCTTTTCTCTAATCTTCCTCCAAATCATTTCCTTCCCATTCCTCTCCGGCATTACTTCATTTTCCTGGACGTGTAATTGTACATGGTGATAATCTGAATTGTCGTAGGTTGAATACAGATTGGAATTGGCTTCCAAGTCTGAAAGAGTCAAATTAATTTCCTCGTTTAGCTCCCCAAACGAGTGAGTAATGGCCCGACATAGGAGGATGAGGAAAATGTCGACAAATGTCCAGGCGTAGTACCCCGCAGTCATCACGTAGATAAGGATAACGGATGTAATGGAAGAGTAATGGGGAACGAGATCCGAAAAGGATCTTAAATTGCTCTTGTATAGCCTTTCGATTAAAGTCCCTTCCTCCGACGGCACATCTGCAATGCAATAACAAAGTACACCTGGGTAAAACAACCCCTGACAAATCAAGCCATATAATTCGTCTTATGGTATGATGAAATGCAATCATAATCAATCCAATGAAACCTTTTGTCATGTGATACCAATTGTACATCATGACCTCCAGCACACTCGGACCCAAAGCGAGTAGACTAATCTTCCAGCAAAATTTTGTAAATCCGCTTTCCTTCCCCATTAACTTCAACTTGGCCATTGTGGCAGGCCACCGGCTGAAGAGTTCCAGGATTTTCAGGGCATTCTGAAGCCAGTACCAGTAGACTGACACAATGGTAAAATAATATAGTGGAGAGCCAAGGGCAACCATTTCATCCAAGATGGTGGGGTGGCTGCCAAGATCCAGAAAGTATATCCTCAGTTCAGGAACTAAAACTAAGAATGTGGTGACGGCTAGGAATAGGCAGTGGATTGTGGACAGGGATAGCCACCTTTTAAGTAAATAAACAAAAATCAAATCAAATTTGTTCCTAAGGTTAAAGTTACATAGTTGCATATTGAACATGAGACATTTACCGAAAGGCCAGTGTAGTGGATGCCGACCCAAATGACACACAAATTGGACTGGCCCCAATAATTCGCCCCAGTAGGAGAATCCATTTGAAGCCATTCCCTACCTCATCCCCTGGATGGATAAGGAGCTGATTAGGCTCATTTTTAAGACCGTTGTCCTTTTCATAGGTTGTTTTGGACATTTCTCGCCTTAAAATTGCTCTAATTTTTATTTCTGGAACAAGCAGTAATTCTAGTCAAAAATGCATTTTTGCATTACTTTTATGCATTATCATTAGATAAGATACTTGGATAGGTTAAAGATGCACTTTGTGGTTCCGTTAGGGGTTATGCAGATGGTTACTTTCCCTAGATAAATTAATGTTGTTGTTTCTAGGAACACTTAGGTACTGATGCTTTAGCCTTTTTTGGTGAATTTCTTATAGGCATTGCTGCTGGGGAGGAAATGTGAACAAGTATGACCTAAAAGATGCCTATCAATTGACAATGATCTATAGATCTTGCCAAAGTAAAGCAAGCATCATCATTATATGGGATTAATTACGTAATCCTCTTTTTTATTTCAACGGCCACTATTCTCAGGAAAGTAATTACAAAATATATTTGCCATTGTAATTGCAACCACTGGTAAATGTAGAACAACTTATCATACAAGAAAATGTAAAGGCTTGGCTAGATCAAAATTAAGTTATTTCTATGTTGTTATGATATGAACTAAGCTAAATAATATCAACTAAACCCTTTAGAGATGAATCAAGGCATGTCGGTCACGACTACTAGAATATGATGGGTGTAATAATATTTGTTTTATGAGTGTCAGTATTTTAGTTCAAGTGACGTGACATTGTGTAGCTAGAAGAGGAAGAGAAAGTGTTTGATGTTATGGCAATGTGACCATATCATGTCCGAAAACTTCATGATCAGTCAATGTCAGTGATCGATCACATAAATGTTCATACCTTATTGGCTGACATATTGACTCTCTCCAGCCAGCAAAAGTACGGGACACAACAATTCCTGTTATCTTTCAGGTTATTCGGATTTTTCCGATGCTCTTTCAATAACTAATTATAATCCAGTATTCAACTATGCATGTATTTACAAGGTTGAGTGAAATAGCTAAACGCTAATAAAAGAATGATATCATTAGGTTTTGCGAATTTAACTCGGGGGATCGAAAAAAAAATCTGATGCCCCAATTTACCGGAACCTTTTATACTGGGGCGACTTGAGACTCTGCTGTAAAGGGTCCAAATCCCGGAACCGGTGGAATCCCCCGATTTGACTAATTTCAACCTAAGCATATAGAAAGAAATCATGACCATTTATGATCTTTTCGTAATGCTATTGGCACTCATTGCCTGCAACAAAACAATTTCCGTTGTAAAGATAAAGGTAAGAATTGACATAAACGTCTGCTTTGTGATCGTCACAATGCCGGCAATAGTCACTCCAACAGGATGTCTGGCCAACCACCGTTCCAATCGAAAGGAAGTTGGGGAACATATATAGTCCGGTTGCTCCTCAATCGTCTTCAAAATATCCTCCGTTGAGTGGTATACCTTGGCCGCGTAGTAAGTGGCGAGGATCACTCTGACTGCGAATTTGCATGGGGTGATGTAAACAACTGGGGAGATGCCAATATTGGATTCGTAGATGGAACGAAGGATCTGTCATAAAAAAATATGGCGTTGTGAAATGCAAGCTTATCATACAAGTTTTTTAATGATATTTTTTAAATTAATAAAATTAATTGTTGATCTCTTCCTTACGTTAATGATAACATCGAGGATGCAGAATCCGTAAATGATTAGAAGAAGCGGAGCCACCAAGCTGGTCACTTCATTAGCCAACCCACTCAATATAAACAATTTTTCTCTAATCCTCCCCCAGATCAAAACTTTCTTTGTCCGCGGAATAATTTCATTCCCTTCGATTCCCGAATGTCCCCCGTCTCCAAGCTCACCTCCAATACTTGCCTTAGTCTCCAAAAGATATATTTGACCCAGTTGGTCAAAAGTGCTGTAGGGTAAATTCTGATTGGCATTGGTCTCCACGTTCCCATTAGCTTCAATTTCCCCAAGGATGAATTTGATTTCCTCATTAAGCTCTCCAAACTTGTGTGTGATAGCTCGACAGAGGAGGATGAGAAAAATGTCGACAAATGTCCAGGCATAGTAACCCGCAGTTATCCCATAGATTAATATAATGGACGTGATGGAGGAATAGTGCGGAACCAGATCCGCAAATGATCTCAGATTGCTTTTATACAGCTTTTCGATAAAACCCTCTTCCTCCGACTGAGAATCCGAAGACGCTGAACAATAGTCACCTAAAATAGTAAAATATGCATGGTTAATTTAACCTCCATGAACAACTTTAATTTTTACTTTTGAATTATTTGCATTTTAATGTTCGAACAACCTTTTTGCATGTGATACAAATTATACATGATGACCTCCACCACACTTGGCCCCAACGCGAGGAGAGTAATCTTCCAGCAAAAATTTGTAAACCCGGTGTCCTTTGACCTCAGCTCCAATTTGTTCATTGTCTCCGGCCACCTTCGAAACAGTTCCAGGATTTTCGGGGCATTCCGAAACCAGTAATAGTAGACGGCCACAAGAGTGAAATAATATATTGGGGAGGCAAAGGCAGTCAATTCATCCAAGACGGTGGGGTGGGTCCCAACATTCAGAAAATATTTATGTAACTGTGGAACAAAAACCAATAAAGCTGTGGAAGCCAACAATAAGCTGTGGAGTGTGGAAAGGGATAGCCACCTTTTATAATATAAATCAAATTCGAATTATAATCAATCCCAAAATTTAAATGCAACTGATCGCGAATGCATATGAAGCTGGAGACATTTACCATTTACCTAAATGTCAATTTAGCGGATGGCGAACCAAATGATACAGAAATTGGACTGGCCCCAATAACTCGCCCTAGTAGCAGGATCCATTTGAAGCCATTGACCACTTTGTCACCAGGATGGATATGGAGCTGTCGAGGATCATTTATGGATCTGGTAGCCATTGATATAGATGCACCGTGTTCCACCGTCAAACAATATCCGTCTTTTTACTTCATAATCATACGACTTCCGCACACTCAATTATGTATTTCCCGAAAATTTTGTTCCAACGTGCTTGGAAAAGTTTGTAATGAAATTAGAGGTTTGGATTTCCGTCCTGCTTTTAATCTGACGGTTTTAGTCTGAAGCCGACGGTTCACGATACCCCATGGGACCTAATATGAAAGTAAAAGAGTTTTCTTCATTCCTGTAAAAGCAAACAAATTGGGCAAACATCATCAGGTGAATTAGGATAAAATAGGATTAATTAGCAATTATATATAATGTCATATCTTAGTTGATCAATTATACTACGTCATGCGCCCACTCGTAAGATGGACTTTACCACAAAATGAATGTAACATTGTAATAACAAACAATGGTAATTTGCAATGAGAAATATATGCATATTTATGTTCATATAAACCATACCGGTGTAATGGCGCTGCTTGAGTCGGTCCACATGACCAAAACAAGCAATTAATTTTCAAACAAGTGTATTCTCAAAGCCAAACTAATTTATTTAATTGGCTTGCTGCTTTGCTCTATATAGTTTATTAGAAACTACCTACTCCATACGACTTTTGTTATTTATTCAAGGAGTCTGCTTTCATTGCACGTGAACTCGTAGAAGCCGTTTCTCTCTAATTCATACATACTGACAAAAAATAATTCATCCGTAAATATACTTCTAACTAATTGGGGACTTGAGTTAGGATAATAATTCGGAAATCGGTTAGTTTTTGGAAATTCGAGAATGGGATGATGATGAAATGATGATGATGATGATGAAATGATGATGATGATGATGAAATGATGATGATGATGATGAAATGATGATGAAATGATGAGCTAATCTGGTGTCAGCGAGGTTGTCCAGAGGTGAAATCACGACATTCAGAGATGAGTCGAGCGAGGCATATCGTTCAGGACATTATGAGTAACAACAGTAGTACGGAATGTACTCGGATGTGTATCCTTCATTCTATGGTCGTCATATTGCTGAAGCTAATGAATACTAATGATAGTGTCCACTATTATGAAACCCTGGAAGAGATAGAGTTGAACGAACAAGGTGTACAGCAATTCTACCGGAATATAGCCTATACCACACAAACTTAGTATTGGAGGCTGCTCGAACCCAGATTCGAAAATTCGCAACTTGCAAATGTTATGGAAAAAAATAACTATATGACAGATCATATCTGCGAAGGTCCCTTGGTCCCTAGGTTTTACGCTTGCATCATGTGCCATCCACGCATATTATTCATAATTACACCCGACCTTTGGGAAACACGGTAAAATTGGGAGAAAGGAGGCCTATTCACAACCGGAAATACATATAGGCTTGGAAAGAAATAATCCCACCTGCATTGCAATCATTTTCAGATTCAAGGAGTCGGGAATAGAGGAAAGTGGGGTGGAGCTGATGCGTCAGGGAAGACATAATTGATTTACGTGACAGTTGCGTCAGCAAATTATTAGTATTGCGTTGAAATCCTCCTGCGTGGATTGTCTGTTATCGTACAGGAAACTTGAATATGATTCTTAGCTCAAAAATGACGCCCAACATATAATTAACGTAGTTGACTTGTCATTCATTTATTCTTGACGATTGGCACGTGCACATGTGGCACATGGCTGGATCGAACTTAGCATTCGCAACATGTGACATTTCTAACTACAGTCATGTAATGTTAAATGAGCAACATCAATATGCTGGGTCCCATTAATCCGTTTGAGGTTCTTGGAGCAGTTGGTTTTGATTTCAATTTCAGTGACAAACCCCAAAGCAGATACATATTATATTTAAAGTGTGTTGTCTAATCAACTAGTGAGATGGCCCAATAATTTTCATAATTTGATATTGACC
>JAQIXQ010001283.1:0-15819 GCA_034700485.1 Pseudosinella alba | reverse complement strand
AGCGCAAAAAATTGGTCTAGAAAACACTTCTTTTATATGGGGAAGGAGGGGGTCATCCGGGACCGTTCCCGCGTAAGCATTTTCCAGATGGATTAAATTATGTTGCAGACGTTTATCTGCTGATTCATCATTTATATGTCACAGTACAGTATGGTAATAATGATGTAAAAATAGATTTAATAGTTAGTTAATATGCAGATAGTACGCCATGCGTATTTATGCTTTCATGTATCTTATGATATGATATATGAAAAAGTTAGCCAACGCCAACAAATAATTTATGTATCTTTGACAGAATATTTTTTTTTGCTTCATTTCATTTTTATTTGTATAATTACGTGTGTGTTGTATAATCTGGTTTTATCGGATCGTCACAAGATTTTTTGATTGCCATGAATAATACATCAAAGATATATATTATTTTTGTTTTGATTTCTCTTTCACTTTTTTAACATGTTAGATTATATCATATTACATACAACAACTGTATATAATTAATACAGATTGAAATGTCATAGATACATTTTTTGTCACATGCCACATTTATCATTTTTACAATTATATTTCATTTCATATATAACTTTGTTTCCCTCCTTTCTTGTATTATACATCGAATGGAACTTGGAATATGAATCATTTCATATTTTTCATGCATGATTCCTTTTATTTTATTTGTCGCATTTTTCTCAAAAATTAATCATTATCACATAATATATAATTAATTACACAAAATAATTATTTTATAACATTACACAACTTTTGACGTTTTTTTTTCATCTTCCCACATAAAAAAAAACACGTAATTAAAAACAATCGAAAAAAATCAATCCTTACACAAGTAATTTAAGTACTTAATTATAGCATAATATTTTTACACACGTTTCAGTTCTAGTTAAGGAGCTGGAAATTACAATACAATTACTACACATACACAAAAAAAGAAGTTAAGTAGACATATTTAAGCATAATTAGGCTGTTTAATGAATTGACTAGAATATCGTACGTTTTACACCTCAGCAGCGTTAGCGTCTGATATAGAGAAAAAATATTTATACTCCATTAAAACAAAAAAGTTTTAACTGGACTTATATTACATAATTAACCCTTTTGCTTGATCTTAATATAATGCATTGAATGCATTAACTAAAATTAATGAAGTAAGACATTAAAATTCACAAAACATCATCAAGTGATCATCATCATAAAACTTGCGTAGAATCAGACTCATCTTTTGTTTAATCAAAATCAACATGTCTCATTGCGTATCTACCATCTTCTTATCTTTTCTTCATCATCCTTCCTTATACTGATTGATAACCATATAACCATTCCAATTTTATTTTCTCCTTAAAATTAAACACTCGACGTTTGGCTCAATGGGTAAAAATGGGCTGCGTTCATCTTCATCATAATTAAGTTTAGGATTTAACAATGCGTCCCATTTTTTTACATTGTTAACTTTTTATCTATGTACCTATGTGATATGCAGAGAGTATATAACGGACGAACAATGTGTAGATAAAAAGTACATATTTAACAATTATCATATTATAATAATTACAGAAATAGCTTCCTCTCTTTGAGACACTTTTTGCTTCTGTCGAAGGTTAAACTCTCCAGTTTCCGGTTTTTAACTCAAGTACATAACAATGTTTAAACAAACCTATATCCTAAATATAGTAATTACCTTAATTAGTAGCAATGTAATTGCCAATGTAGCTTATTCATATATTATGGACATATAATACACGCGTCGCGACGAGTTTGATTGGTTCGAGAAATTTACAAACTTCATTTTTGATTCTTTTTCGAGAGAATATAGTAAAATATCGCTTTTTTGCAAGGTTAATATACAAGTAATTATGCATAGGTATTAACATAAATATAGAACATGATCATATTACATTGCAATAATATTTCACACGACTATACTTTAAGTTAGCCTATTTATTATGTGGGGGAGGGATTAGCATTATGAATATTAAAATGGGTACATTTTTTGTGCAGTTCTTACCTTTTTACAAAGACATATTTAGAAATTAGCAGTCGATCAAAAAAGATACGTATAATTGTAATTACACTTATGTATGTAATTAATTAATTACCTAAGCCTGTATATAAGTGACCAAATAATAATAAACTATTACAAAGTCCTATATGGCTTGTTTCGGGTTACATGTAATCAGTGAGTTTTTTTAACGTTAGCTGTTTCCCTATCGTCTATTGTCTATACTAGCAACATAACAAACAAAGCTTACATTATTTAAAATGTAGGTTTGGATGTAAAATAATAATTAAAAAACTGCTTAATTAGCTACACACAATAAAATTAAAAGTTAGTATCATAATCTGATCTACGACGGCTTGGAGCGTAGCCACTATCCCCGTAGTAGTTACCATTGTAGTAGTAGCCATTCCATTCAGTCTTCCAGCTATCGTAGATATTGTAGTTGGCTGAGGAGCCCTTGCCGGACCCTTGAGAACGCTGGAGGAGGAATATAAAAGGAAATGCATTATGAAGTGAGTAAATCGGGGAAATGCTTTTCATTTTGAGCGAACTATTTTTTATTTATTTTCTGTTAGAGATCTCACCTTTGTAGGCTTCCTATCGAACGTTTTGTCCATTTGCTTGTCATTCCAGACATCATCCATATTGTAGAGATCATCCGCCCCATAGTTGTCCAGCCCCCCTGCCCCACTCCCCATGTGGCTCTTGTTGAACTCACTCAACATCTCTTGGGTGAGGGAGACGGCATTCTTCTTCTTCGAATTTTTATGACGGTTCACCAACTACACAGACGGGAACATCAATGCATCAACATCAATTCATTGACCATCATGTATGTAATGGGTAAAAAGAGAGATGGCAAAAATTCAATATTTTAGTCTCATCATATCAAAGAGAGAGAGAGAAAGTAAAATCATGAGTACGTACCACTGTGACTCCAAATATAATAATAAAGAGTAGAGAGGCGAGTCCAATCACTATCACGGCAATGCCCCATTGTGGAATCAACGGTTCTTGAGCCAACGGTCCGGAATCCTTGGTAATATTGACGACTGCAAGGCAAGGGAGAAAACAAACATGAAAGAAAATATGATTACATACATGAGATATTCATATGTACTTCCTATGGAAAAAGGCAACTCAACTCGGACCCTTTCCCAATATTCAATATTCAATTTTTTGCCTAGTTGGTCCTCCGAAATCAATCGATTTCGCATTTTTTTATGGATCCCATTCTCAATAAAGTCAATAAAACCATTTCACCTCCTCTGCTTTATTATGAGAGAGTCAAGTCGCCAAATTAAACTAGACGACTCCATCCCACATATTTTTACATGCTTGAACAAAGACTCGGGCGGGGAAATTGACATAGGTAACTAACAGAAAAGTAAATTGTTTGCGAATGTAGATGTAGATACAATAAACTGTAAGAAGGAAGCATCTATTCTTCCATACAATGTTACAAACTACTTCATCTTATCATCCTCACTTCCAAAGTGGATCTTACGACATTGGCTTTCACCTCCTTAAGCAATAGCAGTTTTCTTATAAAATCAATTCTTATGCTGACTTTGCCAGGGATGAGGGGGATAAGAAAGGGACCAAATTATCCCAATAAAGTTTAATGGTTTTATCAGCAAATTGAATCCCGTCGGGAAGATGGGCTATGGGCTAATTCAACTTTCGAATTAATGGACCTCCCCCAACTACTCTCCTTCTTCCCATTGACAAAAACACTTTCCGGGGGAAGTAAGTAGAGAGAAAGTTCTAGCCTATACAGCCCATGAGGATTAATTTATGGGGATATTTTTCCCTACTTAATCTTAAGCTAGTTTCCTATCATATCATATCATCCACTCTACTCCAAAAGAAAGAAATCACTTACCCTTGAAATCCGTGTAACGAGGATCAATAGTGTACCGCCCAAATCGAAGCCTTCCATTGGAGACCAGTTGGTCGGGGGAGTCAGACTCATCATAATAGGGAAGCTCATCTGCAGAGTCCAGCAAGGACTTGTGGAACTGGCGAACAACGGAATCCGTGGACAGGTCCCGATCGATCCCATCCAAGAGGAGGAAGTAGTCCACGATGACGCTCCCTCGGCTATAATGGAATGAAAACAAGCAAGGAGAAAAAACAGAACATTTTAATTGGCTGCTCTGTCTGAGTGTGTCATAGAAACGTCTCATAATCATTACGGATGGATTCACTTTGATCACTTATTTTTATCCAAATGCAAATCCTACATTCAAGGTGAATACCTATGTGGAGAAGTAAAAGGGAGACAAGATTTCTCCAGGGCAAAATGCGTAATATGTTTCTGACCACCAAGGTCGCAACAAAAACAACTTAAGAGGGAGGATGTGCAATGGTATAGAAAGGTAATTATATTTTTCTACCAATATAGGAAGCTTCCCTTAAGTGGAATTAGAGGAATATCCCTTTCTCTACGAACTTATATAATGCATATGATAGGATGAAGAGGTTATAAATTGACAAGGAGGGAAAAGTTAATTAGCACATCCTCTTATATTCCCTTCTCATGCGTCACAATGAATTATCAAGGAAAAAAAGATTGACGCAAGAGATTGGAAAAGGGGAAGAGTGGGCGAAAGTGAAAGTATATTTTTGATTGTAATGATTGAGTTGCCGAACGTAAGTAATTATGGATTAGACATGCCTAGATAAACACGACAATATCTAGGAAATGGTAAAAGCTGAAAAAAAAACTTATCGGTAAAGCTGGATGTATATATGCAATTATATTGGGATTATTATTACATTACATGTGTTTCCAATTAGTTCTATTTTTGACTTACTTGAATCCCTCGATTTCCACCTTTCTGTACCATGGAGCCAATCCACTAGACCTGTAGGCGCCATCCAACTAAGGAAAAAAAGCATAAAAGGATTTTGAGATATATGTATCTACTTGATTCTTGTTAGTAATTTGGAATATCTGAGAGAATGTCAAGGTTAATAAGATGTGCCAATCAATCACGAACCTCTCGTTTGACAGTAGTTTCCAAATGCTTGTACTCGTCCGTGTTGATATCCCGGAATTCGGGCACCCACTTAACCCCACCCACGATCCTAATTGTGGCCTCCAAACGACAAATGGCCTGTGGACATGTTCCAAGGGGACTCCTCTTGGGTGGAGGGGTGGTTGTGGTAGTTGTTGCTGTCGTAGTAGTTGACGGGGCCTCAGTAGTAGTCGTGGTGGTGCTGCTTGTTGGAGGCATTGGGGTTGTGGGTGTTGTTGGCCAACCGGTGAAAGCAGTGGTTTTCCTGGTGGGCCAGCCAGTGGCAATCCTGACTTGAGGTGGGAGTGGAGTATCCCCCTTTGAAGCTTCGGTTGTTGTTGGGCGGGTGATTCGAGAACCACCAGCTTTGGTGGGGAAGACAACTCCACCAGGTTTCTTTGTGGTGGACAGGGTTGGAAGATCCTTGGGACCGGATGCTTCCGTTGACGTTGGCCCTGGGGATGGGGGTTTGTATCCCGGAGGGAGCAGATTTGCGGGGAACTCAAACTTGACCGGCTCAATAGCCTGTTCCGAGGAGGGTGGCTTATATCCCTTTGGAAGGAGATTAGCTGGCAATTCAAACTTAATTGGGTCGACTGGTTGAGATGTCGCTGGGGGCTTGTATCCTGGAGGGAGAAGGTTCCCCGGGGTTTCGAAACGAATTCCACCAAAGACGGGAGCCTGCTTTCGCTCCTCTTCCGGCTTTTCTGAAGGAGGAGGAGTATAGTCCTTCGGGACCAAGCCGGGGATAGCGATCTCCTGGAATTTAACGATGTTTTTAAGCACTTCCAGAGGGTCAATCGGCTTTGCTGATGGAGGCTCTGCAGGTTTCCCAGTTGAGGTGGAGGAGAATGGAGGGATCGTACTCTTGGGTGGAGTTGGTCTAGGCTTATATCCCTTTGGAAGTAATGCCGATAAATCAATCTCCGGAAACTGTATTCCCAACGGCTTACCACTTGTAGATGGGGCTTCAGTGGTAGTTGTCGTCGTTGTAGATGGGGATTCAGGTACCTCTGGTGATGAAGGTGGGGGAGGCAGTTTAAATCCAGGAGGCAAAAAGTCTGGAGACACCTCTGCAAAACGAATGCTGGAGAAAATGCTGCTGAGTGGGTCTTTCTTCAATCTCTCCGTGGTCGAGCTGGATGGTGGCGGAGCAGGGGTTGTTGTGGTAGCCGCGGTGGTAGTTAGTATTGGAATGGCAGTTGATGGGTGCATGTTCATATGATAGGATGCTTCATCATCCGGGGGCGGAGCCAAATCTCCTTGGTTCACTGTCCTTAATGGATGGTCCATTTCCAGCTCACTGGGGTCATCAACCAATGTCTCGAAATGGGTGAGTGGGATATCTCCCTTCTTTGACGGCAACTTTCTTGGCTGGGGTCTGTCATCTTCTTGGTCGTCATCATATACGTGATCATCCCCATTGTTCTGTGCAGCGGAGGACTCGGAAGACTCGCTGTACTGGTGGGAAATGGAGACGGATGACTTGCTATTTCCAAGATCGGGGTTGAGAGCACTTCTCGTTGGCGAGATTGCGGGTGGTCGAATGCTCACTTCATGGGAGTAGTCGTTAGGATTGTACTGATCTGACTGACTTAAACGCTCCTCTTGCCTTTCCTCTGGACGGTGCAATGAGCCAGCCTCGTTGTTCAACACGGGATAGTTATCGGGATAAGTGTACTCCTCCTCATAATATTCCGGAGCGGTTTCCGCCCCAGAGGGCATGCTGTCCCCAATAGGTTTTTCGGACTTGTTCTGACCACCCTTTCCTTTTCCAACGCTTCTGCTAGTTTGGACCGAGGCGACCACAAATGAGCTTCCAGTGGCTCGGCTGAATGTGACACGAGGGGTGGAAGTGGTGAGGGATGGACGCCGAGGTGCTTCCGTGACATCTGCCCTGTTCCTCTTCTTCCCGCTGACACTCTTGGTTGTCGCGACAGAGATTACAACCTCTCCAGATGGATTGAGCTGATCCGAGGGATTCTCTTCCGAGGAGGAGTTCTCCACTCCTGGCGCCGGGGTGGTGGATGTGGTGCTGGAGGTTGTGGTACTGCTGTAGCTGGACTTGGAGGAAACCGACACTGTTACTTTCATTCCCGTCTCGCTGCTGTTGTTGTTGGAGCTCGTGTTGGACTTTGTAGGGAGTGCGTGCTCAAGAGATTTTCGTGGCTGTTTGTTAGTTGCCTTCGCCTTAGCCCTTTGAAGCAATGCTTGAGCAGTCTCCTCACTCACTTCATAGTACTCCACTATGGATGAGTTGTCCTCGTTGTTGAACGGATACTCAACGTACTCAACCGTGTAATCCTCCACACTCGGGAGAGAATTGGGGGCATTAGGATTTTCGCTGCTGCCGCTTGCCCCGTGATCAAAATTGGGATCAGGTCTGTACGTGGAGGAGGCGGTTATCGCATCCTCCTTGTTCCTCTTACTTTGCCTGCTCCTTGTGAGATTTCTTGGTCGGATGATTATGGGAGGACGGGAGGTAAGCCTACTGTTCCCCGTGGAGTTGTTGGTGCTTCCTCGCAAAAGTGCTGGACGTCGAGAGTTTGAACTCTGCGATGAGTTCCTCTCAGATGAAGCTTTCTGGGGTCTGGAGATTCCACCACGGGAGCGAGATGAATTCGTTTTATCAACAGAGGATGACGAAGGTCTCAGTGAAGAGCTCGAGTTGATCGATGGGGGTGCTGTGGTCGTTCTAAAGTTTTGCCTTCCTGATAAACTATTTCCACGGTGGCTCTTAGACGGGACGCTACGGCCATTTAAGGCCAGCTCCTGCTCTGGCTCTTCACTCTCATCAAGGAGTGGGATGAAGGATGATGTGTTTTCTCTAGTGCCGGAAGCGCTTCCCGGGGAGGTGAATGGGGATGGTCGGTTGGGACGAAATAGTCGGCTGCTTGTCCCACTTAAAATAGGATTCTTAGCGGGGCCTTGAGCCACTGAGCTGGCAGTTTGCCCTCCGCCTAAAATACCCTGGGCTGGTCCTGAAGTGGACAACGAAGCTGATGGGGATTGTCTGGTTGGTTCCCTTTTTGGGACTGTGACCGTTGGAGTGGGATTCCTAACTTGAGACGTCCTGGCCTTTGAGGGTAAAACTTGCGAGAAGTATTGTCCCGGCTGTCGATTTGCATTAACGGTTGGGGTGGGATCGGAAGGATCATGAAAGTCATTCCCATACTGGTAGAGGAGATCCCCATCAGTCTCATCGTAGTACTCGTACTGGATATCACCAGGAACATTTTTCAAATTCAAGCTGGCTTGATTGATTGGCTGATTGAGTAAGGTCGTGGCAGTGTGATGCTGACCATTGTTCCCCCTCAGGTTCACAGTGTTCTCCCTCCCAGAACTCACAAGTCGTTGAGGATGTGGCGACAAAATCTCAACAAAGTTTGGCGACAAGGAACGACTAGACGTGGGCTTTGCTGAGGTAAGCGAGGATGTGGGTGATCCTCCCGGTAGAGCCCTGCCAAAAGGGTCCCTGGGAAGGAATGCGAATTGCTGGTTTTGAATTGAAATCGGAGACTGATTCAACCTCCCATTTCCGCCTCCTAAGCTAGGAAACTGATTATAAAGTTGGTGTTGGAATCCTCCAGGAACTATAACCTGTTGGGAGGGGATCCTCGACTGTCGTTGGCCAACAAGGGGAGATGCCTGGGGTGATGGATACACTCCACCAAGTAGGTCCGCTGCCCCGGCTCCTGTAAATAAATTGCAAAAAGGAAATTCAAGAATTGTAAATATTTGGGGGAATAAAAATGAGCAAAGAAAACATCGAAATCCGGTTTCAAATAACAAATAAAAGGGTAAACTACACAACAGGAAAAGGAAATGAAGATTCACTCCCAGAATCTCTACTCCAGTCTCCACTCTTTCATCATATCATCCCTATTTACTTCTTCCTTTTGTAAATCGATCCATCACCCAATTTTCCTTCAGCGTGCTCTTGCAAAATTGCATAAAAGCAAAGAAAGAAAGAAAAACCTTCATCACTTCCCAGTTCAGTTCCCCCTACATATCCATTGACGAAGAAGCCCCTCAAAACATCTAATAAATTTGTGATTGATATCACTACAAAACATGCCTGGTTCCCAACGGTCTGATTCTGATTCACCCTCTCTCCTGACTACCCTATTTCACCCACTACTTTCCCTTTTTTGCAGAGATTCATTTAATTTCTAAAAGCAGAGAAAGAAAAAGTCAAGGATATCCTCTTCCCCAATGCCCCAAAAACGACATGACGCCAACCTGAGCATTAAGTCCAAGGGATAAGAAAATAATTCAACTATAAATTGGATCTCCCCATCCCTCATCACCATCTCCATCGCCATCACAGTCAATCCTAAACTGGAAAAGCCATTTCATATAAGTAAGTAAAAAAACCAACTGGAAACAGACTATCATGTCATGTCAATCCACAGATTGAATCAATAAAATGGCGAAATAGCATAAAACTTTTCCCACGCTCCAAAACTCCACAGCTCACCAAAAACATCACATAGAAAAAAGAAAACTGTCCTAGTCCAAGTCCCATCTATCCATCTCCATTTCACCACTGACTTTAGTTTTGGCTTTTCCCTTCTCCATCCCATATCCCTTCTTCCAACGACGAAGAGTATATATTTATGTAAATTCCCCATCCTTCCGTCATGTTCCCCCTCCAACAATAATCTCATCTCTCTTCAAGTCAACAACAACTCCCAAGGAAAAAAAAGTATCCATAATATATATCCCATTTTGCCAAGTCCCCTCCCTTAACATAAACATGTTCATTTCTCACTAGAGGAAGACTCACTCCAAAGGCATGACGTATCCCATCCACATATCCGTCTTGGAAACCACAGGTCCCACAAAACAAGACATAAAAAGCATCTCACATAAGTGACAGTAAGAAACAGGATGGAGGAGGGGAAGAGAGGAGAAAGTACCGATTTACTTTCTCCTCTCTTCCTCGCTTGTTTTTCTTCCTCTCGTTTTTAAGGAAGAAAGAAGGATATGGGATGATGGGAATTCAGCAGGACTCACTCTTTCTCTACCTTCTCGTTTGTCCCTCTCCCTTTCACCACTTTCTCCACGCGTGTAAACGTTTTTGAGTGAAAGCTGTTCAGCTCACCATCACCGCATCTGCTCCACTCACCACCACCATCTTCGCCGTATCCCATCCATCCCATATCCCATCATGATCATCCATCCTTTTTCAATAAATGTGAACGGAGAGAGGAAGAACAGGGAAAAAAACATGAGATTCCGCTTTTCTCCCCCAATTCTTTTCTTTTGAATTTTTTTTGGAGAGGTGAGCTAACCTACATTATAAGGAGAGCGCACCTTTACAATAACTCAATCCAATAAAAATATAGATGTGATGTGTGGTCTTCTGGAACTAGGTACATAAAAATAAGTAAGTATTTGTATATGGGATGTAATCTCGTATATACCTAGATCATCCCAAAACCAACATAACATGACATGGACCATAGTGAAAATAAAACTGCTGGTGAGAGTTTTTTTTCTGGAGAGGAAAACGGGTTCTATAAATAAAATAAGGTTGCATTTTCTCTTGGCTTATTCCATTCAAGATGATTTGGGTTAGGGTTGGGTTGGGGTTTGGGATGCGTAGGATTTTTTACGTACATAAGTAGAACATATTGTGTTCCAAACAGGGCCAAAATAAAAAAAAAGGGAAAGAAAGAGGGACCAAGAGGAAGGTCTTTTGTCCGGAACTTCCTCGCAGAGGAAACGTACAATGGAAGGTAACACCAACCAGAATATGCTTTTGGCACTTGTTAAGAATGAAGAATGTGAATGTTTTGGATTTTCTAATTTAAATTTTTATGTACAACATTTCCGAGCTACTAGACTAAAATTTATGTGGTTTGACTAGATAATATGAAAAATATTCCAACAAATTATGTAGGAAGGTGTGCTTACAAATTGTTAAATATAAACTCTTAAAATATCTCCGGAAGGGAACTATAAAGCACATTAATTAACACAGTTTAGTGGGCAAATCCCTAACTTTAACAATTTCGGACTAATTCTCCATTGATACAGATTGGACGGGATATGCCAACAGGGCATGATCACGTTTGAACCTTATTTAACGGAAATGTTCCACATGATCATCACGTCAATATTACATTATTCTTTCACAAGGGCCCAAAGCCAAACAAAAATTAGCGCATGAATTGTCACTCAGGAAGTCAGTCAGCATTTCCAGGGAAACTTAGCAAACCGTCAAATTTTCCCTGCTAGAAACCTACATCATCAAACGTAATGGAATCTCTGACGATGAGTGAGGATGACTGTGACTCCCCTGATCCGAATGATCCATTTCTGCAGATGATGGCATGAGCCACACAATTCGTCCATAACTTGCTAGCCACTATATTGGAGTAGACATATTACGTAGGTAAATTAATTTGCGTGGGATGAATGGGAACTCCATATCATAAGTTCCATGATACGGCCACTTTCACCCTTCACAGCACAAAAGGATCCGCTAATTCGCTAATGCATGCACTTTGTGAGAAAGAGCAAACAAGAAGGAGAGTGGGAATGGGAAAGGCCCTTTCTTCTCCCATCCCAATAGTTGAATGAGTTGCTAATAAACAAGTTCTTAGAGGAATCTATTTAATTTGGTGATGAATATATTTCACGGATTAGACAAAGTGATCCGGAAGTGCTTGAGCCTATAAGTAATATACCATTTTGTTCCACTATAACCCAAATTATACATGATGTGGCATATTAACTCCATCCTATCATCATCCATTTCATACATTTCCTTTTCCTATCCGGAAAGATTTAATTTGTGGAATAGTGAAAATTCAAGTTTGAAGCTGTTTGATGTTTTACCTTGCTCTGGCCTCCCTGACTATATTCCCATGCACTCCTTCCCTTACAGTTTTTAAGCACTTTCTCGTTTTACTGGATTGACGTAGGTGTGCACTTACTTATGTGCTCCATGACGATGAGGATAAAACAATTTAAGTAAGCGTATAATATTTAGTGAAAGTGAACACCCATTTTAGCTCAATAACACTTGAGACTTGAGACAGGTAGTCATAGGAACTTTCCCATTCCAACATTTCCAACTTTGTTGTTTGCTCTCAATACTTTCACCAGAATTATGTTTTATTTATCCATTTTCAAGGGAAATTTTCAAGTGGGGTAGTAAATTGGCTCCCAAGGTTAGCATCATTATGCCCTTATCGAAGCCTGGATATGAGATGGCAATTATTTAGAGAGGAAAGACAAGAGAGCCTTTTATACTTTATATATTTTTTTCTCAAGGTAACTAAATTCCTCCCTGCGCCTCTTCCCCAGTAAAACTTTCTTTTCAAGAGAGAAAAAACTGTTGAAAAGCGTTTATTCCTCTAACCAACAGAAACAATCCGACATGTAACGATCCCTGGGAAAGGTGGGAGGGAGAGTGGGGCATCATTAAGGCTACGCAAATTCACTTTGGTATTATTTTCTGAATTGCTTTCATATATAGATACATGGACACTATATATATTTTGTATTCATTCCCTTCCCAGATTAAAAATCACCAGCTTTTTCACGCTTAAGTAACCGATGATGGAAAGGATACTTTTCTCTAAAAAGCATTCCGTCTCTTCCCAAAGAACATTTCCCCTCCTCTTTGCTTTCAACGATGAGAACAAAATAAAGATCCCAAAAGTATTTTCAAGGAAACTGCTTATTTTATTTCAAGGGTTGCTGCGTTCTTCTTAAATATGTATATGCCCTACTTCAATTGCTTCCAACTCACTCAGGAATCCTTTCCAGAAATATATTCCATTTTATACTTTCCATAGAATGGAGTGGAGAGAGACTGTGTATCAGACTAAATGCACAGCATAAAAAATGTTGAATAAGTGCAAAGAAAATTTCGCCCTGCTGAGTGGCGGCATGGAATCCTAAAAATATGTATAATATCAATTTGAGTGCTCCTTGAATGATTATATATCTTGTATGATTATACTTTTATAATGGTCCCTGTGCAAGAACACATTTATCATTTTTTATACGAAGGACCAACCACCCCACGCAATGTTTTCCCAACGCTTTTGGAAAAGCTCCTTTTCGTTATAATAATTCAGGGGAAAGTGAAACATGAAAAATGAAACAGCAAAACATTTAGATGATGAGATGAAATGTTCACTCATTCAATATTTTCTTATTTTTGCTTCCATATGATGTGGATGATGATGATGATGATGGAGCCCACGACGAATGATTTACTTTTTTATTTTGCAAAAGAAAATAATTTTTCCAAATGCTAAAATGTTCCGGTGGGTTTTTGAAACCTCATCTTTGACTTATGCAAGCGGACGAGAGATTTCTGAAAGCAATTTGATCATCACTGTTTCATAATTTTCTTTTCCACCTTTCATCCTCTTTCTACTCCAGGCATATTACTTCCAACGCTAGAAACAGAAACCTCATGGCAGAGTAATGTTGGCTAATACAAAAATGAAAAAAAAAATATTGACCTTCCGTGGGGACATTCCTTATTGACAGGCCCATATATCAAAAGTGAGTTGAAGAGAAAATTAAAATTAATTAAAAGCCTTCTCAGCTTTCCTCTCCATATCCTCCCAAACAAGGACAAGCAAGAAACCACCCGTCCCTTCGTATTAGCCTCATGTGCCCATTTAATTATGACATGAACCAATAATGTTAAAGTCACCAGCTAGCTTGGTCCTTGAATTTTATTATTTTTTAGTAAAAACTTTCCAACTTTCCAGGAAAACATTAGTTCACCTTGAAAATATTTCCCGGTAATGGTAATGAATTTTCACTCCCAGCATCAGCACAAGCAATAATTCTTGAGGGAGCCATGCATAATATTTTAAATGATATGCACTCCTCTTTACTTGCAGGCACTAAAAAATCAAAGAAAGTGTACCCGATAATTTCCGCCGTCAGCTTAAATTGGTAGAGCAGTCATCTTCCAAATCTAATTAAGGTTTTTTCCTAGCAAAAGGCTTCATTTTCTCCGAGAAGAAGGGAGAAGAAAAAAATGAAGAAAAATTACCATGGCCATTGTACCAACTCCAGCATCGGCACAGCATCAACATCACCGGCAACTTCTATCCTATATATCCTCTCATTTTACGAGCATATTAGCCATCCCATCCCTGAAATGAGATGTGACGTCGCTTTCCCTTTTCCGCTCCTCTTCCCCCAGACATGACACACTCCACTTTAGGGAGAAAAAATCCTTGTCTTGTCTTGGCTTTCCCAATGTATATATGCATCTTACACACTTAAATTAGCTGAAGTGGGAGCCAACAAAGCCTGGCTCACTTGTCAGAATAATTTCTTGAGCAGCTGCTTGATCGACTGTACATAAAAGCTAAAGAAAAGTACAAAGTACCTACCTATCTTATCTACCTAGTCATATTCTTCCTTCATCCTATGATTACCCTGGGAAAAGTCATTTCTCCGGGTTGTTTTCCCCAACACTTCAGCTCCAATAAAAGAGCATTCTCTCACTAACATAATCGTAATCGTACTAACTATACAATATAGCTATACTCTCTTCCCTTTCGTTTTAACTTCATTCCATTCTCCCGATAATGTGGGAAGTAACAACATTATTTTCCTTCCATTTTCAAAATAAGGAAGTGGAAGCCTCAATGAAATGAAATCCCAATATTTCCAATCTTGAAGTGGAACCCAATTACATGCCGGTGCTTCCTCCCTCTGCTACATATACTTACAGGGTATGATTGCGGTGTGGTCGGTGAAATGCAAAGGAACAAGATGATCGATGTAGTTGTAATTCGTGGGCTCATTTGTCATGTTGAATTATTCCCATGTACTGAGAACGAGTGGAACAAACCCAAGTTTATATAGTGCACTTTTTTTCCTTCTTTTTTCTTTTTTTTATAAAGGAAAAGAGACTTTGGATTGGGGATGGGGAGTCAGTACTATTTCTACTCCTAAGAAAGAATCAGTCAACCATTTTTCCCCACCTACTAGAAAAAAGGAAGGAAACAGATGTAGCATGTCTCCCGTCTTATTCATAAAGGTTCTTATGTTCTTTTCCAAAGAAAGAAGACTTTCTCTAAAAAAGAAGAGTTTCCTTAGTAAGCGTCATGGGGCCCTGGGAAAAAAGTGCAAGGAGTAAAAAGGGATATATATTTTGGTAGTTTCCCTGAGGTAAAAAGTATATAAAGCTGGGCAAGAGAAAGTTCATGAAAATAAGTAGTGAACATACATATACCAAACCAAACCATGTCCAAGTTATATTACATGGACCACATTGCTACTACTTCTACTCTCTGTGCACTCGTGGATCCTTTACCTGTCAGCTTTAATTTTTGGAAGAGGTTTCCACATTGCTTGAGAGTTGTAATCTTGGCCTGGCTTGCATTTCCCAGGTGGTAATATAGTAAAGTCTAAGTCCCTCTATCATCCATGCTCACTTTGTTTTGTTTTTCAGTTGTAGTTTTTGCTCACGGCTTAAGTTAGCTAATAATGCCTGTCAGAGGCCTATATACATTTGGATGGAGCTGTTCATTCACCTCGTAAAGTATTATTTTATTATGAACGCGAATTGTTGGCGTCGGATTTGATATAAGTTTACACACACACTTACTGCCCGAGTTCAGGTATTACGACTATTAATTCTCATGTCATACGCACGAGTTTCCCAGTCAATTAATAAATAAGACATGGCTCTAGCAAGACAGTTTATTTCGTTACTCGACATTCCAGCATTCCCAATGGACGACAATCGTTTTCCAAACATATATAGAAAGCAATGTAACTGACTGGAAT
>JAQIXQ010001282.1:0-15840 GCA_034700485.1 Pseudosinella alba | reverse complement strand
CATTTGTGCAGCAAAATTTTAGCATATTCTGACTCAGCATGATCAGGGCTTCAAAATGACATATCACTCATATCAAACTCTTGGGGTAACTATAATAGGAATGTTCCTTAATTTGCACCATTATAAATTTTTCTATTCTATTAATTCCCGTTGTTTCGAAAATATAGAGGTGGATAAAAACGGGCATCTTCAACAGGCAATATTTGACAACAGTAGTTTAACCTTGGAGAGTGATGTTACCTTCAATATCTTTATTAAATGGCCAGAACTGGATAAAATCAAGGTTGATCGTATCACAGTTTCCATACGGCAAGCATTATTTGGAAATACGTCTTCCAACGACTTGAAACTTGTAGCAGGAAACGGAACAGAAGTGGAATGCCATAGGGTTGTGTTTGAAGGTTCCAAGACAGCTATACATTTTCTAAAATTTTATATTATTATTGTATGATCATGAAAACCCATCCTCATAAAATAATTCTGTACAGCTCATTCTGAAGAACTTGCCGCAATGCTGTGCGCTGGCAACGGGTTGTCAGAATCAAAAACAGGGAGGATTATGTGGAAGGATAATTCCGAAGCAGGAATACGTGCTTTCATCCGCTACCTATATTGCATGAAATTAATCACCAGTGACGTTTCCTGTGAAGTGGCAATTGAGCTCTTTCAACTGGCACGTAAGTTCAAGTTGAACCAATTACAGGATCAACTCCGAAATTTCTTTCTACAGAAAGAAAGTGGCTGGTTTCACCCTGATCCCTTGGTCGAGCTTTATTTCCACGTTAAGAATTTGGATGAATTCAAGAGCCTGCAGGATCATGCGCTGACTTTAATTATGAGGTAATCGGTTGACAAAAGTATTAAGTAAAATGCTAATACTCTAAAATTGCTTAATTTATAATGGGAAACAATGAATCCCACAGGTTGTCTTCGGAAGTTCGCAAATGTAAACGGTTTAAGGAATTAAGCAGAGACGACTCAGAGGAACTACTCTGGAAGATATGTGACTTGGTATAAAAACAAAGTTATCGAAAAAGCCAATATTGCTACTTATGATAAACGTTTGACAAATTTAAAAATGTGTTACTTCCTCCAATACCTTAACGTATTATCTAATCAATATTCCATATGTTGTATGTATAAATTCAGAGGGATACTACATCTACCAAGTGAGGGAAGAATTCGGAGATGATGGCAATTTGCAAAGATGGAAAATTAGACACTCCTAATGTAGTAAATGTTATCACTTGTTTGAAATATGCTACGCAAAATATGACAAGAACACTTTGTAGTCTCTCAATAAAATTAGTTCTAAAATCAAAACGATATTCCTATATCATTTTCTACATACATGATCTAATTCACAATAGTATACGTATAGTGAGAACAGGTCCCTTTGCGGACTGTCTGTGCACACACGGAAGGGGCTGAGCCCACGAAGAAGGAAAGAGAGAGAGAGAACCGGAGGCTTTCAGGACCAACAACGAACTGTGAGTTTACTCGTAAACGAACGGAGAGGAAAACAACAGTGACACAGACAAGAGCACAAACGTGTACAAACGTTTGTGTGACAGGACGTGACTCAGCTGGGGCTATGTCCCTGACTCGTCCCCCTCCGAAGAAAAATTTTGGAGAACAACGTGATACAAAATTTTGAAACTAATTGTTTTCAGGGAAGAGACACAGCTGAGCACGAATGAATAAAAATCAACATAAAATGGCATAGGCTAACCGGAAATATGAAATTATTGACATAACATTCAATCAGGAAGTACATTCATAAAACATCCTTAACGAACTAACAAAATTGTAGACCAAAGGGGTTCCTATCACTAGCTATAAATTGTAAACATTTTGTATTTGGTTTTGTATTTTGTTTTGTATAAATATAGATATAGGTATTACATTCTTGCATCAAAATATAGAGGTATCCGCACAAATTTATCGTAATCATTCATTCTAATATATACATGGCCCAAGATTTTTCTATTACATTTTGCATTTTTTTTTGTTCTGAAAAACTTACAAACTAGATAATGGGAACATAAAACTGACAGACAATGCGTTTATACATACTCATAATCGTAGCAAGCAATATTAAAGTAGATTACATTCATACACATACAGAAAATGAGAATGGTATATATCATGAGCATAGCAAATTGGAAAAAGAAAATGTATTGTTCATGTAGTCAAGATCCTAACTAAATATTGATACCTATGCACTCACATATTGAATGAATTAAAGAGTAAGACCAATGAGGAACGTAATGTGTATCGTATCATTCTCGTGGAGCAGTGATGAGCAGTAGACGGGAAAAGAAGCTGGAACTGGATGATGGTAGACGGCAAGGTCATTGGTGTATGTGTAGGCCCGGTTTGTAAAAAGTTGGTTTTCTCCATAAGAAAGTATGCAGATGGAAACGGGCTGGCTTGACGGTGATGCGCAACGATGATAAGGATGATTGATGTCGTGATGATGATGATGAGGATGAAACTAGGTGGCCAGTGTGGGTTGATAATCCGCCGTGGTAGGTATACAGCTCCAAACAAAGATGATGATTAGTAACAGTTCATAACAGCATTGATTGAAACTAGTATCAATGGAATGTGTGTTAGCAACTCGCCGTATTTGTAGAGTTGACCCCACGTGCATCCCTACACAGACCAACCGATCAACCTCCAAGTCGGAATGGCATGAATGGTGCTATACTGATGAATGAACTGGCATGGGCTGTGAATAAGCTTCCTTCCTGCGATGATTGGGCTCACCGTGTTGAGGGCGCATGACGGCGGACTTGCATGGTCATAATCATAATGAGTGGGTATGGGGGACATCATCCGTCATATAGGTAAATAGGCTTGGTAGTCAACATAGGCTCGGAGCATGGAATATTTGCAAATAGAAAAGATAATGTTAAATTGGGACACGTCATTTAAATGGGATGGTACTGTGATGAATGCAGCAGGACCGGAAGTGCACAGTGGAGCAGAATTTTCAATAGATGGCTGAGGGGACAAAATTTTCTTGAATCGGACTTGTGATGAATGGCTGTTGTTGAAAATGAGTGATATCATCAAAAATGCACAGTGGGGCACAAATTTTTATGAGTGGCTGAGGTCACAAATGAGGACAACCAAAAAAGAATGGATGAGGTCATCTTGTATTGGATCATAATTCGGGCGAAAGGAATGTTGTGCTGATGCTGGCTGTTGTAGATTGTTTTGATGTCGATGAGTCAACGCAAATCATGATGTAGAATGTGTCGCAATATCATCAGGAGTAGGTAGTCCTTTCGGTTCTGACAAATTTCTTTCTGGTACTGTCCATGTATTGAAAGTGGAACGTCCCGTGGTGTAGCCCCTGCCGTGTTATGTCTATGGCTTAAATCTATTTCCGGATGCCGTGCTGGCTTACTTTGTAGCGTTACTTACTATAGGTTCTCGTAGTTGATGGCAATGGCTAAGAAGGACTTTCGACTGTAATGCTGACAATACCGTTTGGCTGAAATTCTTCTAAACTGCTGAGATGACTATTAGATCCTGACATGATACGTGACTGAAGTGAAGATTGATGATCTGCTGCTGACTAAAGACAAATGATGAGTACATCGGCTTATTATTCCTTTCTTGACCTGAATTCATGATGATGAGTTGATGTGATCCAAAGTGTTGACGTGATAATCTCAATGATTGAGCTTGTTTGGCTGTTCCCGTGTCTATAGATGAATGAATTAAAATGATCATGACTGAAAGTCCAATTATAGTTGATGTGTCAATGAGGGGGCGTCGTGTTGACCTCAATTTTGTTTGATGCGAAACTGATCTGGGATGGGCGGTCAATACTGATTTATGATGTGGGTGGTACTTCTTCCGATGGCGTAGGTACGATTTCTGATGACTAATTGATAATTGGTGGTGAAATGACTATGAAATGACTTTTAAGCTTGGAACTGGAACATTTCGGAAAATTGACCGAGCTTAATTTTATGATCGGATATGATGATGACTTGATATTTCCGTTATGAGGGGACGTTGCTGCTGATGTAAGATTTTCGATTGTTGTTGAGCTCATTGTTGCCTTGTGTAGATATGGGCGTTGCCGTCATTGCATCCGGTGGGCGGTTTCTCTGCCGAGCGATAGTGTCTGGATCGAATAAGCAAGATAAGTGTGAAAAATGAAATACGTCAGCTCTTCTCGATCGGAAAAGTGCGGAAGTGGGGGAATCTGAGCTCGCAGAAATTTTGGGAGGTGAGAATGGTGCTGCCGAAGTCGCTTGTTCATTTTGCTCAGGTCTTTAGGTATTGGCTTCTCCGTTTCCTGCTGGATGACGGATGATGCTGGAGTGGCAGAATCATGTTGCAAGGGAGCTTCGGATGTTGTTGACTTTTGCAATGCTTGAATTCTGGCTTTCAGGTTTGCTCGTCTTCTTGCATTACGACTTGGCTTGTTGGGAAGCGGAACCGTCTCAGTCTGACCGTCTGATGTGGGATTATGAAACTCGGGCATCTTCCTGTTGTAGGGTAGGAGACATTCTGTGCTGATCACAGATTGAGGAGCCAACAGATCATCGATGGTCACTGCGGGCGGGAACGGGTCTTCTTGTGGCGCTGGGTCTTGTCGGTCAGGTTGGCGGATCGCCATTGTGTGTTATGCAAGAGTGAAAAGGTTTTGCCTTACCAACTATATCGAATCTCAGTATGTCCGCATCTGTGGCTAGTCATCTGGATGTCGGCAGGAACTGCACTGCGTTACTCGGGCTCTCGGTCTCACCTTGGGTGGCTCCATTAGGGATGACTGGGTCGGGTAGAGTTACACTGGCGTTATCAAATTGTTTGACTTTTGACTGGTCATTAGTCATTTGCACTAATGTTTGGAAATGTTCAACTCAACTGGTAGTAGATGACGGGTTACAGGAACTAGTTCAAATATCGGTCGCATGATGAATGTCAGTAATTCAGAGAGTTCCGTTTTTATCAATGCACTGGAGTAACACTGTTGACCTGGGCCTAGAGGGCCCCCATCTCCTTCTCCGGAAATGTATTTTTACTAATTTTCACACATAATGATGTTTGTCAAAAACAAATGAGTTGGGAAGCGAGAAATGTTCTATCACTATCACTATTGTGGTTGAGGTTTTTGGATGGATGTTGGATGTAGGCTCAGATGTAGACTCTGCTTGGCTGTGATGGAAAGAGGTACTTAGCCTGTCGGGGTGACAGAAGAATCGAAACCCGCAAGCTCCACCAGTGAGAACAGGTCCCTTTGCGGACTGTCTGTGCACACACGGAAGGGGCTGAGCCCACGAAGAAGGAAAGAGAGAGAGAGAACCGGAGGCTTTCAGGACCAACAACGAACTGTGAGTTTACTCGTAAACGAACGGAGAGGAAAACAACAGTGACACAGACAAGAGCACAAACGTGTACAAACGTTTGTGTGACAGGACGTGACTCAGCTGGGGCTATGTCCCTGACTGTATAAAATAAAATGTCATGGCACTGGATTAACAAGTACAACATGCAAGTTATTGACCATTGTATGAAAAAGAGACTCCTGTAATCAATATCTCAAGAACCGTCAGTGTGTAATGTTTTACACGATAGCTCACTGACGAGAAACTGGACCTGGAGAAATAAATTTTATTCAGGGCCTCATCGTCGGTACCGGCACCGTACCAGCACGTAGATTAGATACCACCACAGGAGTGTATAAAAATGCATATAATTAAAATTCATATATTTTATTTAGTAACTAAAATTTTGATAGTGCTCAAGCTAATTTAACTGATTCTATGAAACTATCACTGGCGCATGTTCAGGGGTATCCCCTACCGCATTAACTCAATTGTTGACGTAATGTACTGCTATGTAGGTAGTCACACTGTTTGTAAAGTGGTTCAAAATAGTCACAAATAAAAAGTGGCATTAATAATAATAATAAAATTGGCATATGCTGGAAATTCTTTTTTCAATGATATCTTCTTTAAATTAGGACTGAGTGATCTTTTTAGAAAGTTTCTTGCTGGTAATGAAACTAAAAACAAATATAGTAGCTGGTTTATATTTTAAAGTGATGATTACAGTTATCTTAAATGACCCTGTCAGTCGGTTGTTACTGAGAAGGAAGTTGCCAGTCGTCATATACCTATTGTCGACTTTTCAAGCTTGTACAGCAGTGTATCACATTGGACGATATGCTGCATTTGAAGTTATGTATTTACATGGGCCACATGAACAGTAAACATGTGTCAAACCAAAGAGTGCTGACGTTATAGCGTTATAGTCAGACTAAAGATAAATGCGATAACCGATTACACATCAGTGATAACTACATTGAACGAGCCAGTCTTTTTATAAGCCCCTGTATACGCATATAAGCTGGACTGGAGGAATTTGTTACAGGCTGAATGATAAGACAATGTCTGTGGATTAATTTTGAAGTTAATTTATTTCCATATATTTACCTTGTAGCGAAAGATTAATTTTTACAGCTCCAATTTAACACTCCAGGCTGAAAACCCTGCAATACTACTTCACATCGAAAAGTATTTTCATTATCATATTGCAAATAAAAGGTCGTTGTCATGACTGGCCTGTCTGCAAAACTGCGCAATGAATGACTAAAATGACTATAGTCAGTCAGAGAACAACAGAACACAAACCTTTCAAGATGACACCATGACATGACCAGGCAAATGTAAAACAACACGACATGTAAAAATACTGCGAAAATATCGAACTGTACTACAAAATGATAGTTGAATTGGTGTGAATAAGTATACATATTATAAGCAGAAGGGTTAACAAAATCAGTAAAAGGACTAACCCAAGTCAGTTATGTTACAATATTATATAGTCAGATATGTATCTCTTGCCGACTGCATAGCGTACACAACAAGACATTGCAGCCGGCCACATGATATTCATATGAAGTGAATGGAACGAGACACAAACACAAACGTGTGTCCGAGCCAAACTGAAACGATACGTGGAAATACAAAAAAGAATTATGAATCATAATTCTTTTTTGTATTTCCACGTATCGTTAGATGAAGAGTAATCATTATACTGAAACCGATAACCGATAAAGCATCATTGGACAACTTTGCATTATCTTATCATTAGTCAATTTATGTAATTTAATGGCATGTCATCTCAGTACCAGTCCGTTATGTTTGATACTTTTTACCATTTTTACAGCCATGGCAATTCATTCGAGCAATCCTGATTCATTAGTAATCTAACTCTTGCCTATCTACCGCATCAACCGCTACATCAAATTGACATTTCCGAATTGTTTGAATGACCTCTGAAATTATGATAACTACATATTTTTAAGACTAGTCTTGAATTTTTTCCCAACTAGTTATAAGAGCATACAATTTGGTACCAGAACATAACTACCTGTTTCGATTGTGATTGTTATTATTACACACTAAATGAAAAATGCAAGATTGTTAGCTATCTTTCCATTAACCAGTTAGCAGGATTTATCAATATCTGGATTTTGATCGGAATTGAAAATTGAAGTGTAGCTCGAATAGCTCAATCTGATTTGTTTTTATTCAACAGTCCATTCAAATTCTACAGACAGGGCAATTGTCACATTGGTTTGGTTTCTCATAATTATAGCACAATCAACTTCCAAAGGTCCGCAATTTTACGACCACAGTGCTACACAATTGTGGCCAGCTATATTGTGACCAGAGACCAGTATCTTCTGATGATAAGTGTTGATAATGGAATCGGAAAATTATATTCAATACGTAAAAGATTTCAGCATTCCCAAAACACCACAAGGTAGCACCTTTCCTTAAAATTTTGATGATACATTGCTTACATTTCCCAATCAGAAATTGCAGATCGTGTTATATATCTGTATCAATTTAGGTTGGTTTCAGGTTACAAAGTCGAACATTCCGGACCTCTGCCCAAATTCATTTGGCCATGGTTCATCCAAATATGGAAAGGAAATTTTGGACTGCCTTCAGTATTTGACGGGATTCCCTGGGTAACAATAATTAAAAGATACTTGCTAAATGTATTTGACTTCATTAATTTGTACTGCCTCAGCTATTATGATCAGGTTTCTTTACATGTCTTAAGGTGTCTTCGTTTTGGTGTTTACAAGTGTTCCATCGGGTCTGCTAGCAATGCTTTTTACGTACTAATTACGAAACCGTTTTGTCAAAAACTATGTGACGTAATACCGACATGTTTCATTCAAATACTTCTCAGCGTAAAGTATTCCGGGGCTATCGAACCGATAACACATGAAAAGCGATTCCACGTTTCGGGTACTTATACTTCATTAATTATGTAACAATACGTTTAACTATAACCGGTACATACGGTTCTCCAAATTGATTGCTTGAGTGCCTTTTTTTATTTTAAAGCAGTTGGTCTAAAATATTGCACTAGATGACATATAATAATCTGATACTTAATGGGTTAAAATGAAGTATTATTTAAAATGTATATATTTGCAGTTCCTAATCATATTTTCGTTTTTGCTTCTCAATAACAGAGCTAGCTAAATATGGGGATCTTTATCAACCAGTGTTTGACACCTACAACATACCATTGGATGGTAATGTTGACCATGTTGCCGCAAATATTTTTATTAGATGGCCGGAGCCAAACACGAGCAAAATCAAGCTCAGCACGGATTCCTTCCTGCAAAATTTATTTGAAAAGGAATCGTCCAAAGACTTGAAAATTGTTACTGGAAATGGAGCTGAAGTGGAATGCCATAGGATTGTGTTTGAAGGTATGGTATTGTGTATTAGTATTAAAACATGAACTGAAATTAGCTAATTAAAAAGCATGAAAAATAAACACATCTCAGCTCACTCCGATGTACTCACCGCAATGCTGTCTTCGGAAAACGGACTGTCAGAGTCCAGAACGGGGAGGGTTGAATTGAAGGAGAATTCGGAGGAAGGAATACGTCTTTTCATTCGTTATTTATACGGCATGGAATTGATTACCAATGACCTAACTTCTGACGCTGCAATTGAGCTTTTTCAACTGGCACACAAATATGAACTGAAGGAGTTGGAGAATGGACTCTGCAAATTCCTACTGCTGAAGGAAAGTGACTGGTTTCGTCCGGATTCCTTGCTGGAGCTTTATTTCCATGTTAAAAATCAGGATGATTTTAAAAATTTACATGATCATACTTTGGCCATCATTATAAGGTAAATAATTTACTCGGTTATGAATTGTTACTCTTATACATATTTATTTCCATCAATTCAGGTGAAAGTTACCCTGTACAAGAAATAAGGTATTTAAGTTGGGATTGATTAACTTGGAAATTATTAGGTTGTCTACGGAAGTTCGTAAATGTGAACGGTTTAAAGAATTAAACCGGACTGACTCTACCGCTGCCGCAGAGCTATTATGGACGCTGTTTGATTTGGTAATATAAAATAATATATACTTCATACCACATTGCTACCATGTCAGTTTTTCATAAAAATGATGCTTGAATTACAAGTTGATTATTATTATTCAATTTTTTCCCCCGCAATATAGAAATGTTAGTAGGATGCTATTTCTCTTGGTGGATGGTGGCGGACGAGTTTATGGCTAAGCAATTAAAATTACAGATTATATATTAAGTAGTTAAATTAAACAATTGAAAATTAAATTCGGTTAAATATATCAACTTCACCTCAAATAAACTATGCAACCCTGTAGACTGTACCGAAGCATCTTATTTATTTAAACAACTCGATCATAGACAGTATATTCGACCGATGACAAACAAGCATCTGGATTAATGAGGTAGCAGCAAAATTAATGATGGATAATAATAAATTGTCATCGACTCCTACATGGCTTCTACTGAATTTTAGTAAATAATCATAATTTCCAGGGAACCTTTGTGTTTTGGTATAGCTAGAAACGTCCCGATTGAGACACTTTTGAGTTCTGCTATCCTTACATTGTTTTTGTTTGGCATTGCAACTCGTTTTATTATCATAAGTAAATCATGTCAACTATCCTCAAAATAATATATTTTTGTTATGGGCTATTCTCAATTACGTTTCAGCCCATGATACGCATGGCGCCGGACATTTCATATTGAAATTGATGATTTTATTATTCATTATTAAACGAGCACTGTCAGCATAACGTATATGATAAGCTTTAGCATATGCCGGGACTATGCTGGTCATAGTACTGCAGGAAGGACTTACGATGATGCATACAAATCAAATAATCACACTGTGAAAGAGCAAACAAAATATCCGTAGGTTTATGAGATAGGGTAATCAGTATTTTTATCAAAAACAAGAGCTGACTCAGTTCAGTTACTACTTAATAGCCAACTAATATACCTATATCTGTTGTCGACTTTTGCAAATTTGAAGTTGTAAACTCTTGAACCATGTCCAATGATATATGACACAATTGAATATAATTATATTAGAGATAGGTAAAGCATTTGTGGTGCATTATTAGCGCAATCGAAAACTAGCCCCGCCACCCAAAATTCTGGATATAGGCATTTTCAACCAAAAGAATCAATATGAAGAATTTTGCTGAAGAAAAAAGCATAAAATGTATAATTTAAGCAAAATCGACCACTCGGGTAAAAAATTCATTTAAAGCCAACGAAAACCTGAAGAAAAATGTCAAAAAATTTGCAAATTGGGTAGCCATTGGTTGTGTTTTGAGCAATTTAGCCTAAAATCGTAGATAACAACAGTTGTACTTATAAAGTTGTCTGCATGAAAATTATGCGAAAACAAAGTTAATATGGCAGGAATTATTGAGAAAATTTAACAAAATGAATATATACAGACTATTAATTTTCGGAAAGCATAAAAAGCATAATTTGTATAGAAAAAGTATAAAAAGCATAAATTGAAGAAAAAAGCTTTAATTTTCCCCCGAGAAACATAATTCTTCCCGCCTTAGAGACAAGCGGAAACACTTATGTTAACTAAAGTGATTTTTCATTGAACTGCAAATAATGAAGAAGCTTTATGTTAAAACCTATATCTGAAGCCGAAACCCGATTAGATATCAATGACTCATACTCATGAATGACTCATAACTATATACATACATTGAAATGAAGGATCGTGAATCCATTTTCTAATATCAACATTTCAGATAAACATGCAATTATTTTTAATGATAAACCGAAAGTATTAATAGATATGGAAGGAAATGCAAAGAGTGGCAGTATCATTTTTAGAATTTCTTGTGTAACAGCATATTAAAAGTTTACTGTTAAATGGTGTTAATAATTACAACGCAAAATATCATAAAATACTTCTTTCTATCAAATAAGCTGTACATTTTAATTACTATCAACTATAAACTTAAGTGTTATTTGCTTAGGAAATCACACTGTGCATTGTTTGACCGAAGTCAATTCTGTATTTAGTAAAAAGCAGAATTGTGCCAGGAATATATGTAGTTATTCCAGGGTGTGAAGTATTCTTCCGTTTCGGATAATAGTGAGGCAACGAAAGTGAGGCATACTAGTTTCTTTGACAACAATTATTTGAGATGGCTTCCGAAAATAGTTTTCATTTGGTTAAGGACTTCATCATCCCCAGAACGACGTCACAGGGAGGTATGTTCATTTATAATCGAACTTACAAAGTCTATGCAAATTATCAATCTGTTTATCCAGTAATGTATTTGTAAATACATATTGTATCTTCTTTTAGGCGCTGTTGCAGTTACAATTGCGAATTTATCGAAATTGGATAACCCAACGTCATGGGGTCATGGTTTCTCCATCTATGCTAAAGAAATATCAAAGTGTATTCAACTGATAGGAACAAACGGGTATTAATAATTAAATAATATTTGTTTATTTTACATTTATTTAGCATTTACTTGTGCTGGTATTTATGAACATGACCAGTAATCCAGTAAATGTCTTTATTTTTTTTAAAGGTACATTCGTTTTTATGTTTATAAATCCGGTACAAGTGCAAACAATATTTATTACTTGCAAGTTGCAACTTTATCCACAAGTTTGGCAACAATTGCATAGTGCACTACCAAAATTCTCTATTCAAGTATTAGCCAAGGTAAAATATACTGGAATAACTGAAGCTAAAACACATTGTAGGAGTTTCGAAAACTCAGGTACAAATTCATTTCCAACTTGAAATTATTACTTTACACAAAAACCTTCACATGTTAGAATGTAATTCAAAATAGCACATTAGACCGTCTGTTATATGCAGAGCTTAGCATTGTCAAAAATATATCATTAGCAAGCTGAAAGCTATCATTATACTTCCAATTTACTCGCTCTTTTTCAAGTATAGATAGTGGCCTTAATGGTTATCTGATGCAGCCAGTATTCGATAACTATGACCGAACCATGGAGAGTGATGTAACCGTAAACATCTTTATTAGATGGCAAGAGTCCGACATGAGTAAAATAAAACTCAGCACGGATTCCTTCCTGCAAAACTTATTTGAAAAGGAGTCATCCAAAGATTTAAAAATCGTTGCTGGAAATGGAGCGGAAGTGAAATGTCATAGGATTGTGTTTGAAGGTAGCACACATGCATTGTAAAATATTTTCAATATAAATTCTACATTAAAAAATAATATCATAAAATCATTTTATCCAATAAGCTCACTCCGATGTGCTTACGGCAATGTTAGTCATTCTGAGAAGAATTAGTACAACAACAGATTACCAATTTAATCCAATATGCTATTTGCAAAAAAAATCTTGCAATTGTTACAAATAAAACTGACCAAATAAAAAAATTGTAAGCTTTTTTAAATCGTGCATTAGTCTACATTAATCATTTGATTACGTAAAATATGCTTTCTAAATAAAAGTAATTAAAGTGAGGTCAAATAATATTCATCAAAAGCCTGATTATAGTTTTCAGTATTTTCAAAACCATATTTAACGTTCTCAGGTTTCCATATTTAAAGTGTGAGAAACATTTTATATGTACCTTATCTACTCATATCACCGCTTATCTAATCACAAATCATTATACCACCCATCCACCCATCCACCCATGTTGGTCATTGAGGTTGTCACTGTCAGAGACTGAGACTAGTGGATTATGTTTTCACCAGACAGGAGCCGAATCCATAATTTGCTTGTTTGTCATTCTGACTAACGACACTGTGTATTGTATGACCAAAATCAATTTTGAATGGTGGAAAAAGCAGAATTGTAACACGAAAATAGTTATTCCATGGTGTGACGAATTCTACAGTTTAGGAAATACGTAGTGGGGCAACCAAAGTGAGACAAGTTATTTTCTTTGGAGAACATTATTCGAGATGGCTTCAGAAAATAGTATTCACTTGGTTAAGGATTTCATCATCCCCAAAACGGCTCTGCAGGGAAGTATGCTCGTTTAAGATCTATCGAAATTGTAAACGTATACAATATATTGATAATTTGCTGATCCAGTCATGTATTTCTATATCAATTTTAGGCACAGTTTCAGTTACAAATGCAAATGTCCCGAAGCTGGATCCAAATTCATTTGGTCAGGGTTTATCCATCTATGCTAAGGAAATCTTGGAATGTGTTCAAATGCTGATGGGATCAAAGTAATAATAAATCATTGATACCGATTCTAATTTTTAATTTGACAAAAGCAAACAACTTTTATTTACGAGCATGCCATTTACTAAATTTTCTTGTATTTTCTAAGGTTTATCCATTTTTTTGTTCATCAATCTTGTCTCGCTACCGCTTACAATGCTTACTACCTACATATTAACTCTGCATTTTGCCAATCAGTTAAACGCGCATTACCAAAACATTCAATTCAAGTATTAGCCACGGTAAAGTATTCTGGAAAAACTGACATAAATACATACGATAGGCGGTTTGATGTTTCAGGTACTTATCATTACAAAACACTTACGATTAGCTGCATTATTATGTAACTATATTTGTAATTTAATTCTTACAAACTTATGATTTAAATACATGCGCCCATTGCCTTAATTTTCTATTGCTTAACGAAAGTACAGAGCTGGATCCATACGGGAACTTTTATCAGACAGTGTTCGATAACTGCCATTTGCCCTTGGAGAGTGACGTTACCGTAAACATATTTATTAGATGGCCGGAATCCAACACGAGTAAAATAAAGCTCAGCACGGATTCTTTCCTGCAAAACTTATTTGAGAAGGAATCTTCTAAAGATATGAAAATTGTTGCTGGAAATGGGGCGGAAGTGAAATGTCATAGGATTGTGTTTGAAGGTAAGACACATGTAGATACTGTAAAATATTTTCAATATAAATTACAAATTACAAAATAATACCCTAAAATCATTTTATCTAATAAGCTCACTCCGATGTGCTAACGGCAATGTTGTCTCCGGAAAATGGACTGTCAGAATCAAAAACTGGGAATGTTGTACTGAAGGAAAATTCGGAGGAAGGAATACGTCTTTTCATTCGGTATCTATACGGTATGGAAATGATTACCAAGGACCTATCTTGTGACGTGACAGTTGAGCTTTTTCAATTGGCCCATAAATACGCAATGAAGGAGTTGGAGGATTTCCTCAACAAGCTCCTGCTGCAAAAGGGGAGTGACTGGTACCGACCTGATTCCTTGCTGGAGCTTTATTTCCATGTAAAAAACCTGAATGAGTTAACAAGCCTGCATAATCACGCATTATCCATCATTATGAGGTAACTGATTGTAAAATTATATTAATAATATTTTAATCATTTGGCTGCCGTGAGATCTGAGTTGAGTAAATTTGAATTCAATAGCTTGTCTAAGGAAGTTCGGACATGTGAACGGTTTAAACAATTACATCAAACTGACTCTGCAGCGGCATTAGAACTAACTTTGAAGCTACTTGATTTGGTAACGTAAAATATGGTTCACAATTGAAACTGAATATGTTTACTTACTCTCTAGTCAATTATGATATTTACGAGTTATGTATTTGTTTTATTTTTTTGCTCTGCAATCGTTCAATATATATGCTCAAACTTAAGAAGGATAACCCACCTAAAAATTAAGCGTTGAATGAGACGATGTCATGTGATGTTGGAAATTAAAATGGGAAGGAAGGAAACCATAGTCATTCTAAAGAGAATTAGTAAAATAGCCTATTACCAAGTTATGCAATATTTATTATGCAGAGGAGAGGATAGCAGTTGTCCAAATTATTTAGTCTGCTGTAATAAAAAAAAATGTTCGTTCCTTTTTTTGAATTGCACAATACTCTAAATTAATCATTTGATCCCGGGAAATATGTTTTCCAAATAAAAGATAGTGAAGTCGCATATTGTTCATCACATGCATGGCAAAATCTGTCCAAAATCATATTTATGCAGGCTCATATCGTGCTTTTACTCATGCTCCCTTTCATGTTTCATTCCTCAAATGAAGCGTTCTGCTCTTCGTGACCCTAATAAAAAATAACTCAATTTGATAAGCATATGCGAATATGCGATTCATTTTTATCCTATCTTATCACAAACCACCCGCCGCCGACTCATCCTTGTTCATTGTCAACGATGTTGTCAGACGTGCGGATCAGGATTTCACAAGATCATTTGCCACTATTATTGCCTGCGCACAAACAAACTCATGCAGTATTGCTAAAGGTAAGCTGATTCAACTTGCCAATCTAATATTCAATGGAAGTAACCAAGGGAACCCGGGATGCGTAGACTATTCTGGCCGTAACTGGAATAAAATAATATTCAAAGTTGTTAAGCTCGTATCTTTATAAATTATATCAAACGAGGGAAGGTCCCCCGCCCTCACGCAAGTTCAGACAATCCATGAGTGTTCTCTAGACCAGTTTTTCGTGCTGAACACAGATCTGAAGTCGGTTTTCT
>JAQIXQ010001281.1:0-15840 GCA_034700485.1 Pseudosinella alba | reverse complement strand
GTCGGCGAGGAAGACATCCTGTATGAAGGAGTCGATGTTGGCTTGAACCTCAGGGTCGATCCTTCGCTCGGCGGAGACCAGCGACACCAGGCAGAGTAGCTGGAGGAGAACTCCCCCAGCTTGGAACAGATTTAAGGCTTTTGCTATCCCCATTTCCGTGAAAAAAATAGTTAAGTGAATTACAATTGAAAATAAAATATCAAGATTTGGTTCGACTGCAGCTCAGTAGCGAAGTGATAATGACTTCTATCAATCAGGTTGAATTTATATGTTCCAGCAAAGAGGTCAGCCTGGTATGAGCTGTGCTGTTTTTGATATGGATATACCAAATAGGTGATTCACTTCACATTTGCGTCGTCGGCTTTGCTGTGGTAGGATCCTGGCATGATGGGTTATGCAAGCTGTTGCTTAATGTTGGCCACCTGCGAAGTTTCGATTGTCAGGTCCAGTATTAATGTCAATAACAATATTGATTGATGAAGGTCGTCAGCGCTTTAGCTGTTTTGAGTAGCCACCCTAGGATTTTTTCTTGGATGGGCTAATACCAGGAAAATTTTACCCCTCCGAATTTTCAACGGGTTTTGAAGAATATTTCAAAAAAAATTAACGGTTTTTGAAGAATTTTTCAAAAAATTACACGGTTTCAGAAGGAGTTTTCGAAATTTTTAACGGTTTTTAAAGGATTCTGCGTACTTTATAAGGGTGTAGGGCGATTTGTGGATACTTTTTAACGGTTTATATTTTTTGTTCCAAAATTTGAGAAAAAATGGGAATTATTTTCAAAAATCTGCATGGACTGCAGCCCCGCCTAGCCCATGCCTAGGGTCGCCACTGGCAGTTTTTGTGACTGGTTGGTTGATCGATAAACATACACGTCAGGTTGAATTCAGAAACATTATCGCATGCATAATTTGTTTTTAGTTTACGAACATGCATGTCCGTTATCTTGGCCATTATTTTGTTTGATTGTGCAATCAGCGACAAATAAAGTGGAAATTGAATTAAAGTGATTATGTCAGCGCATAATCACTTTAATTCAATTTCCACTTTATTTGTCTTTTATTTATTTATTTTTATCAGCGCAGGCAAATTATGCAATTGACTGGACATTTCATTTGTTATTAATTGAATTGATTAGCTATATAGTATATAGAGCTAGGTAAGGGAGAAGATAACGATGTCGGCGGAATCAGCACTGCAATTGGCAATTAAGTTCTCCTATCATTAGTACTTAATGGGCTGCAGCTGCATATTTCACAATGTTTCGGCTATTCATCATCCACTCATCTCATCGCACCTGGTCTCGCCAGTTCCATGTCTCATTCTTTACATGAGTCAATCCAGTGAAAAGCCACTTGAACAGTTGCCAGCCAGACCCGATTCCCAAACATATGTGTTATATTATACTAAATGCCTGACCTTGCAAATTTGTCTTGCCGACCTGGTTTATCGTCAACACTCATATATCCAGCTCATGCAAGTGACACTCTTATCAAACTTTTTCTAAAAATCAAATCTCGCCTATCAAGGCCCACTTTGCAATCTACAATTGGGGGCTGACTCATGGCTGCTTCGCTGATTGTGAGTCAGTTTTCTCTGCTGGCCTCCTGACTATCATGGAAAAAGATGTGATTAGTCACTACACATGACTTATATACGGCTAATTAATGCAAACCAGGCAAGGACAATCCACTGTAATTTCACATTTGACCAGATCATATAAAAAGGGGATTCATTTCAGTACTTTCTTTACTTTTCTCCCCATCCCCTAATTTTTCTTTCACTACTGAAGAATGTAAAGTATTTCCCCGTGATTGCGAAAAATGGCTAAGAACACCTTCCCTTGGAAATACCTTGACATAGATGCCTTTTATAAGTCATTGTAATTTATAGGCTGTAGTTTAGCAGCTCATTCATCAAGTGTGGAACAGATTTTGCGGCGTTTTTATTCTCGGCATGGCACCAGTACCGAAATTCCTGCTGCCTTTGGCTTGGCCTTACAAACGGATGCCAACACCAAGCCAAGCCAAGTTCCTGTTTGCGACTCTGATCACATTTCATTTCATTCCTTTCAATTGTACGTGTTTGCCATTCAAAGGGAGAGTCATGAGGAGGTATATCTAGGTCGATATTCGATATGGATATATTCCCTATTGTGGAAAGGCCGTGTCGATTCGTTTCGTTCCATTCCAAAAGACCCAATTCTCTTAATGTGACTGATCATCATATCATCAATTATTCATGTAGGTATTGTATTTAACAAGAAGGATATTTTACGATTTGGAGAAAGTCTGGCTCTGGCTCAGTCTCAACCTTCCCAATTCTAGAGTCGCTGTGCTTGGTAGCCTTCACAACAAGGGTGGGATATCGGGAGTGCTAAAGAAAAGGAGTATATATTTTTGTTTATATCATGTTGCGTGGAAAGTATTCAATTTCAACTCATGATCATGGAAATTGGTGCAAGATGCCAACAAAGAACATTATTGTGGACGAATTGCCTGAATTCGCAAAATATAAAAAAAATGAAAATGAGTTAAAAAATCTGGAATAGCCTAACTCTAGCTTTCTCTCTTATTTTGCAATTTCAGGGAACATTATATTGGGGAAACTAATTAGGAATCGAATTCAATGCAAAAGCAAATGCTGGAGGAGTTTTCTCTAAATTGGCAGTTTTTTTTCTAATACCAATGATCCAGATAATAACCTTCACCCAGACAATTGACTCGTCTGTCAAAACGAGGGATTCTGTTTACTGACCTCGGTCCAACCCACTTCACTACCTTACTCAAGTTTAGAGAATTAAGATATTACCATTCCTTTCCTCCAAAATAAAATAGGCATAGAGCCCAGTTGCTACATGAAGAACAGGACATAAATATGTTTTTATTGACATCCCAATCCTTTCGCTCAGGCAAAGAACACTTTCCATTTCCCAGGTTATTTAAGCCGACATGACATCCGACTATCCAGGACTCATATTTGATTTATGGAAGGTGAATGATACCATAAAAGGTTTTATTCCAACTCTACCAACTTTATTACTGCACGCAAAATAAAAGCAAAGACATATTTGCATCCATTCTTAACATTTAGTAGGGAAAACAATAAACCTTCCTCTGTACCAAATACCTAAATGGGTGATCCATCAATTCCATCATCATCATGATCACATTCTATAATTTGAACTAACCCAGTATTCTGACCTGCTTTTTGCAACATGCATTGGTTTTATATACAGTGTCAATGACATATGTAATAAGTTGGGTATGTTTTTCTCTATTTAGGTATGAAATGATAATGTCTTTTTCGAAATGTTCTTTGCTTGATTATGGATACTTTCGCAATTATTTAGAGGTTGGCAACTTCCAAAAGTGCTGTTCAGTTAGAGGCTGCTATAATTAACAAGTACGTATCCATATATTAGCTTTCACTGCATTTTACATAGGTTGGGGCATGCTCTTCGGCATGGTTTAGTTTCGTATGTTTATGTTTAATAAGTAAGGATTGATCTTACACTACATTACCAGCTAGCAAAACATGATTTGATTATATTTTTATTAACCTGCTTGAAGTGGTTCCACCTTGATGAATATTACCCTCGGTTGCTCTATCCTCCTTTGCCTATGTTTTTTCCTCGACCAGTATCGGTTGCCTTTGCCGGCAAACCTGGTTTTAGTCCTTCTAGTACATGTTAAAATGGCCGCCCATACAACCGCCAAGGTCACCTTAACACGATTGCAAACTGTTTTTATTATTTCGATCATATGAACCACTGCAGCAGCACACAACCCTAATCCCCACACGGAGAACAAGACAAGTATTTGGCCACTCATGTTGGGCGGCTTAAATCCCATATTCGTCAGTGGTTCCATAAGTTCTTCTGAACTTTCACCCCCTTGGCTTCCGTAACTCCGGTGAGCCTTCAGTTTGGCCACATGGGTGACCACATAGCGATTCCACCAATTGCTAACCCCGGATGCCTCCGCGCCCCTCAGCCTATGGTAAAGCGCGTTCCCAGCCATATACCCAATAAAGTAAAAGCTGAGCTTCTTTTCAACCAGAGGATCTTCCCCAACATAGGCGGTAGACTTTCCCCGCCATTTCATTGCTGACTGGAGCTCAAACGCATGAAACTCATTGGTCACTACTGCTGATTTATTACATGTTTTCAGTAGGTGGAATGCCGATTGTTCAAAATTATGAATTATCCCAGCATGAAGATCTGTACTTTCATCGTACATGGACGAGTTTGCCACATCCTCGGTTAATTGGAAGGGGAGGAGCTTGGTATGGTTTTTCAACCTCTGGAAAAGTACTTCTTTCTCATGAAAACTCTCCAGGATCCTGACTAAGGATCGGACTCGGAAGGTGTATGTAGGAGACTTTTTACCATCAACGCAAAATGTAGTTTTAGTCATAGACCACAAATGGCCCACTTCCTTCTGCCACTGGGAAACAAACTTATCCACAGCTTTTCGTTTGTCAGTGGCTGAACTATTAATATTATCAATTTCCATAATATGGACAGTGTAGTTAGAAAAAACCTGACAATGATTCGTATCGTTAGGGAGACATATGTGTTCGCCTTTCTCCGTAGCGAAAGTACACCGACTCGTCCTCCCATCTAACTCACCTGTACTGTAAATGTCAAAATTGTGATCCACCAACTCATCGAAACCCCGGTATGGGTCGGGATCCACGGTTGCGATGAGTTTGTAAACATTATCATTTTTGTATGCGTTGCTCAGAATGATACAGCAGAGAAGAATAGCCAGTAAGGGTAGTCGAAGGCTACTAATTTCAAGCACTGAGTTTTGGAATGGATCACCTTGTTCCACGAGGGTCTTGTAGGTGCTCAATATTCCATCATAAATAAGTTTCAATCTTTTGAAGAACAGCTGTCTGAAATCCAGTGGCATCGTGCGTTCGACGTTTTGCACATTTTGCGATAGGAATATTAACTCTGAGATTACAATTGGGACGAGGAATACCAAAATTCCCGTCATCATCCAAATATGTCCGTCGTACACTGAGATGAGCGGTTCAAAATCAAGACCCTCCACAGGACGTCCACAGCTGACGAACTGGAGGGTTTTGCTCGGGTTGGGGTAGGACATGGATGGGGCAAAAGGGAGGACGTCGGAAGTCGGTGTTTCCACCATCCCGATAAATACAGTTGGCCGCAATCTGAGTCCCTTGTATACCGTCTTAGCATCCCGATATCGCTCCCCGTCGCAAACCATTTCCGACCAGAGCCGGAGGTTACTCACATTTCCCAAAATGGAATGCCAGAGTCGTACGTGACCCACCATGAGGAAGTCAGTTGCCCGCAAGTGGTCAGATGAGGAATGTGGCCGTAACAGGTCAGCCTTTCTGCACATAAATAGGTATTGGAAAAATTCGTGGTCGGCAGGTGTCCATCGCATATTGGGATATGTCAAATTTAGGTGCAAGTAATTATGGCCCCAGTTAACAACTTGTAGCTCTTTATTCGCTTCTGAGACGCAGATCAGACGCAGTGTTAAGGGGGACTTTCCACAGGAATGAAGGGATGACCCTTCCAAAGGAGTGATCCATGTAATAGGTGAGAAATAATTTAGGTGGGCAATTACATAAGATGTTATCATATCATCATGGTTAGTGTTTTCAATGACTTCCGCCACAAGTGCGAAGCCAATATGAGGACGAAATGGATTATGCCAAGAGGTCGCTATATTAGCCATTGCTAAAAGCCTTCCCCAGTAATCATGTCGTCTGACCACTGCAATGTGATAAGCAGTCGTCGTGGACTGAGATGGTAATTCGTCAATTTCTTTGGGTTTCCACCATAGCTTGAGAAAATCTAATGGAAATCCATATTCTGTGCTGAGTTGGATGTAAAACTGGGCTTCACAATTCCAAGGCCGTATTTGCCGTGTGTAATTTAGGAAATTCATGACGATGTGGTTTACAGGTTCTTCATATCTGTTCCTTTTCAAAAACACGCTGACATTGCAATATTTCGATGTGGAACACCACAGGTCCTGCGCCATTACTATGGGATACTGAAATGGGGAGAAGGTGAGGGGATCCGGATTGTCAAAGTTGCGTAAAACCGTGAAGCAGTGTTTGAATGGTGCCATGAGAGCATTCAGATTCTCAATTTCGTTTGGGAGGAGGTCCGCGGAAGGGGAATTGTCTGCGGTTGAGATTCCGGCAGGCGTCGTTTGTACTTCTCGAAGTTTTTCGATGGAGGCAAGGAAATTTACGAAGTCGTTGCCAGGGTCGGGGTCAGAGTAGCACCTGCTCTGGAATGCTAGCTGGAGTAGTAGATAACTCAATATAACGTTGAATGGCTTCATCTTGATGTATTATTTGAGCAAATGACACAACGTAACGCCCGGATTGATAACAGGATTGGCAAAATGGAGCTATGTATATTGATTTGATACGAGATTGTATATATCTGAGAGGCAAAATTGTCGGTCGGTGTGCACAGAATGTTGTTAAAACAAAAACAGACACTTACAAAGCTGTACTAATAAAACAAGAGTCAATCATAGAGTAAGGTTAGAGGAACAATGGTCAGGCGCAGTCAAATGTTCATGTAAGATCCCGTCCAACAACTATTCATGTAACAAGCTTCGGGTACATTTTTAAACGGGATGGTAGATCTCTACAATCAACTTGGAAGAGACTGAGGTACCTAAACCTGCTTTAATATATATCCAACACGTGTGCTATGTTACGTGAAACAAAGTTCCATAGATTGAATTCATATATTTTTTTTTGTATAACGTTGTGACTACTTACATATCTTCAGGTACCCAAATTTGTGTATAGGATGGGCGAAGTAAAAATTTTCAGACGGAATCGAGCTCAACTCATGGCAAATCACATTAGGTATTTATGCTTAAAACCATTGCTTGAACACTTTAAATTGCTATTCGCGAATCCATATTAAGATATGTGTTATGTTTTACCAATGAAGAAGACTGATTGTGATGGATGATGATAATTGATGATGCTGTAATGAGCTCGTGTCAGAACTTTTGACCGTGATGGAATGTGACGCTCGAGGTGAGGTTCGAGGTTAGGCTAGTTCGAAATCTCTTGATTGCCATCGGCTACAATATGGGAGGGTTGAACACGTGCCACTACATGGTCAAATCGGAAATATATACGTTATATGTAAAAAATCATAATTAATGATGACGCACTTCTCTTTTGCTTCAGGGTCATGAATGTAATCTTGATGGATGAGTTAGATGGGATAATATCAAACTACTAATCACATAACTAACTTCTAGTTCGAAATTGTATGCTTTTTTAAATTTATAGACTTATATTTATAAATTTACCGAGATATTGAGAGAAATAATTTCTTCATATGTGGTATGGTATGCCTGAACATGACCAAGGTGTTCCAGACGTTTGATCCAGATACTTTACATATATCTCTGACATAATATATCTTCCCAAGGCGAACAAATCTTGTTGATCGTGAAGCAAAAACCAAACTCAGAGTGAGGGCTGAGGATTGATCAAAAGTGTCAACGCGCGGTTACATGTTTATATAAAAGCCCGTCAAGTGATTCATATAACATGCTTCAGGTACTTTCTCGATGGGATCGGATATATATTTTGGGAAGAAAATTTGAAGAGACATACCTAAACTCGTTTTACACTATATCCTACACGTATATTCGCTTATGTTACGCGAAAGTTTAATTCTCCATAGAATGAGTAGGTATATATTGTCGGAATATGGTTCCAGTATGACTACTTACGTGGATTTAGATACATCATAATCTGTCGACACGAAGGGTGAGTCCATACATAATGGAGCTTCGCGCGTGGCAAATCACATTAGGTATGTATATTTGGTAGCATCGTTCGAACATATCAATTTGCTGGAAGCGAATATGAAGGATAATTTGCGTTATACATTTTATGATAGTTGAGGCTTGATGCTTGATGATGAGCTCGTGGCTGAACCTTTGACCGTGATGGAATGTGATGCCGAGGTTCGAGGTCACTCAAGTTTGATTCGACAACTTGTGCCGTCAGCGTCAATACAGGAGGCATGGACTTCAATGCCAACTCACAAAAAGTTGCTATGTGTTTCCTGATAAGTAGATACTGACATACGAATTCATAATCTTGTGGAAGCAAAAAGCACAATAAATAAAATTGCAAGCATGTTTATCTCACCTTTTGAAAATCACGACGGTTGATTACAGGAACGAATGTTTGGCACCGGCAAACATGATCGACTCAAGCATAGATAGCCCATCCATATAGCATGGTATTCCACTGTGTTGAGCAAATACGAGAACAAATAAGATCAGCTGAGAATGCATTTTCAACTCCTTTCTTCAGAAGAGCTAACACCGCCGCTGCCTTACCATGTATTAATTTCACCGAAGAAACCTTGAGAAAACTTCTAGCTGCGTCATGAGCTATAAATTAGGTTGTAATTGTAAAAGTAATACTCAATTTAAACAATGGCCCATATTATTCGACTTAAAGTGTAAAACAAAACTACTAAACTATGTTTGCCTTTCAAATGTAAGGAGCGTTTATTAACTTCCCATGATTGATCTCAACTTGGAGTGGGTAATCCTAACTCGCTTATGCTTTTTCCTCGTGCACGCTATATTACCTTGATGAGAAAATCGAACTTTCACCTGCTTCCGAAATTATACCATTACGATTGAAATACATACCGGACTCAATACTTTTTTTAAATGTTCAAATGCTTTCTTCTGACCTGACAATACCTTTCCAAATATTCCATAGTAAACAGCGTTACGGGAAGTTTTCCCCCGGGGAAGTTTTCCACCCAAGGTTCCTTTTCCACCCTTACCGTTTTCCCCCATGAAGTTTTCCACCCTTACATGTTTCCCCCTAGGAAGTTTTTGTTAAGTTTTTGTTTTGTTTTCATGTTTTTGTTAGAGACCACAAAATGTATGAATGAAATGAGGATCAAGTCTTAAAGCTCTGCTAATTGATTTATGACCATATTCATTGCAGTAAACCAGCAATACTTTTATTTTGTCCTAATTGGCCCACAACTACATTCATGAGCCACTCAAATTGTTGAGGTTCATGGACAAGCTAAGAAAATTAATTACATTACTGAATGTAATATTGCACTTAGAATGAAAGTCATGTAATTCAGTTTGGTGCAGTAATTTGGGGATGGGATAATAAATAAAAAGGTCAGGTGCAGGTTATAGAGCTAACGATGAGTACATGTGGACACAACCCAGACACATGAATAACTGCAATTTAATGACTAGCGAATTGCAACAATGACAAATCATTTTAAATTTTGAATTAATTACTAGTTTTTTTTAGGCAAGCGGTAATAACTGCCAATGCAGTTCTTTGCATATTCTTTGCCACTATGTTCTTCACTCAACTTGAAGAACGGTGAAAAAGCCAGAACAGCAGCCGAGGTCAATTACCTCATGTGAATTTACCAGCACATACTACATAGGCATTTGCATTTCCCTAAGAGAAGATAATCCCAACTTTCAGCAGTTATGTTATCGACTTGGGGTCCAGCAATGTGGATTTGTAACTATTGATTTAGTTTCCACTCAGAAACATATTGATTATGTGTCTCGATTTGGAAGTAATGTCTAACAAGGAGGGTCGGCCAATCGATACGCCCGAAATGCGACTAAATTAGTGGATTTATACTAATTCGACCATGCTGAAAACGATGGTGATATTCATTTTCCCGCGTGGGCTACTATTTTTCCGTTATGGGACTACAAAAATGGGAATAATCCCAAATAATCTTGCAAAAATGTCTAAATTGATTCAGTTTGTCCATAAAAACATGTTTTTAGTATTCCACAATACATTTATTGTAGAAAAGTCGATTTTTTTCGGTTCTACATGCGTATCTCGGCAAAAATTGCATAAATTAGTGGTTATTTACTGTATTAGTTGAGCCCACGCGGGAAAACGGATATCACCATCGTTTTCAGCATGATCGAATTAGTATAAATCCACTAATTTGGTTGCATTTGGGGCGTATCGATTCACCGACCCTCCTTGTAAGTCTCATTTTATATATCGATTTTTCATACCGTTAATTATAAATGCCAGGAGTGGACTGGGTAACAGTATTTACCTACATCACAAGTTGTAGGCAAACGGTAGATATTGCGATATAAAGATGCTTGTGTATAAATAAATTAAAAATAATGAGAATGGCAGGTAAACAGAACTACCTAATGCAGGTGCTGTTCTTTACCAAATTTGCAAAACAATCCTTCCTAAATTTATATCAGCTCAGTAGTGTCCTTGCATGTTATTTTGACATCATGTCTTACGAAATTTTTTTTGGGGCTAGATGGGATCAGTTAAGTTCCGTTAGTAAAACCATTTGCTCATGTGCATAAATAAAAAATTAATATAATGGTATAAATTGATTCATAATGAAGATCTCTCCATATTCCATTGAAATATTATTCCTACTAATTTTAACAATGTTCTTCCATCCGATTATCTTCGGTGAATTCGGTTCCAAGCTTTCACCTGCCAAACCTATAAGAGAGCATGAGCACTCTTTCTTATCCGCTTATAGAAAAAGATTATTCTCTGTTTGGAAATCCACCAATGAAATTCAACACCTGAATCAATTCATATCCTCAACTCTAAAAGATGAGCATTGTCTAATCTACCTCACTAACTTTCTCCGGATCAACCTAAATCTCACCGACTTGACTCAACCCGTCTTCATACAAAACCTGGAAATGGCTCTTTATGAAAATGGACATAACAAAATTGGCTTAATATGGCTGCTCAGAAGTTCATCCAACAACTCTAGTTTGGATGACAATGATTCCGGTCACGATCCATGTTTGGAATTATACCCGGACACCCAGCTCGAGCACCTGTGCTCCCAGATGAACATAACCCACATTGCTAGGAGGAGCAAGCCATGGAACTGCGAAGTAAAGTTGGATCTGTTCCCTCCAATTCGGGATTCAGATATGGAAACCAAGAAGCTCTACATTTCGTATGTCCCTGAAAATAAAAATGTGTACATTTCTTCCTTTGCCTACCCGACTCCCTGGTACATCTCATTCGAAAGCAGTAAAGTGGGAAAGGCTGGCTGGTCCTTACCAGGCTCCACCCCAACCATAATTATATTCGTTGTAGAGTTAGCGGAACTCAGGAAAATGTCCAAGAAGGGTCACAACCAAGTAATTTCTAGTTGGACTCTAGGGTCATATCAAAGGCCGCTTCTATATACTTATTACAGCTCCATTGTCACAAGCTTATTTCTTTTGGATGTGGATAGCACGTCATCGGTTGGGAAAATATTTCCACTGGAAATTTATTTCGAGTCCAGGAGCCTCCTCAAGTTGAAATTGGAGAATGATAATTCTAAATGGCTCAGTTGGAATGCTTTCTCCGCAAGTCTTCATGGCTTCAAAAACGAACGGATTCCTCCGGACCAACCCGTTGGGCAAGTCAGAATTGGTCAGTTGCCTTATACGACTTCAGTTGGTGACAAAGCAATTAATTTCCAAAAGCATTTCAAAATTTGTTCTAATCTCTTAAGTGGGGTCGGCCACCTGGGATTACGGCGCATTTTGAAGGAGTATCCGGATCCAGAGGAGCAAGTCATACATTTGTCCTCCCACCTGTGGCAAACCATTTGGAAGAATTATACATATCTTTCTGGAGGCGTTCAATGCACCACTGGACAAGTGTGTGCTTGGGAGGGAATCGTGGAAGGTTTAAATCTGAGGCCAGGGATATTCGCTGGCGTTGATTTCATTCCATATCCGTACTCCCTCCCCCTGTTCATTAGAGATAGGTTCAATGCCCTCCAATTTGTGAGTTGTGGAGGAAGAGGAGGAGTCCAGCCATTTGAATTTGGGCATCTTGTCAGCACATATGATAGCATTGTATGGGCCTGTCTTGCAGCTTCCATCCTTGTCATTTCACTTGTCCTAAGATTCCCGACTTCTTTACCATGTCCTGTGGAAATCTTCACTGCCATGGTGAAGCTGCTGCTGGAGCAAGGGGGTCCATTTCCTTCAGGACTTTTGAGAAGAGTCCCACTTCGCCCATGTTTGGGGATTCTCCTCCTGATTGGAATCATTCTCAGCAATGGCTACAAGAATGCAAATGTCTACAACATGATCCTCCCAAGGAAGACCCTCTCCTACGAATACTTTCAGGATCTACTGGACGCCAACTTTACCGTCTATTCAGACACCGGCAATATTGATTTGACCTACCCAACGGAACCACAACCCGTATATGAGGGTCACGTTGTTCGTGACGCCAACCTCATTTTGAAGCTATATGCCCAGTCACGGGTTTATATGTCGTGGATGCGCGCCTGGAAACATGACTTGAAACTTCTGGAACTGGTAGTGAATCACACGAGCCTTCATCCGGATCTCCAGAATTTTCTGATTAACTCCATACTTGAGATGTATTCCAAGTGGAACTTATATCTGCAAGGGAATTTCACTGGAGAAAATTTAACGGCGCATGAATCTGGGGTTAGGAGGAGCTACTTTGAAACTGAGGGGAATGCATTGTATCGACATTTAAGGGAATGTAATAAATCGGCTCTGGTTACCCGGTCCACAACTTGTCATAATTACTCTAGGACGTTGAGAAGCACAGGATCCGAATCAGACGTTGGGAAGGAAACATATTTTCAACTGACTTATGGCTTTTATTTGAAGGGGACCCTCCCCTTGTTTCTCCTGAAGAGAGTGTGGCATTTTAGGGAGTCGGGGATTCAGGACAGGTGGATGGACTTGATTTGGCTGGTCTCGAATCCAAGGAGGAGTAGCGATCCTGAGTATGAGAAGTTTGTGGCAAAGCCATCTGGGGCGAAGTTGACTGGGAATGTTATGATCATATTTACTGTGCTATTTTTGGGTCTGATTATGTCAATGAGTTTATTTTTGATGGAGAATATCGCACCCCTGTGGCTTTTCATTTTTAGAAAATGTGCAAAGGTTTGTAGGGAAGTCTAGCAAGGAGAAAGTCGAAAAAGGAAAAGTTCGAAATGGTATTAAATGATTTAAAACGGTCGTTGGATTTTCTCATCATATATCAATTCTGCAATCTAAGGTATTGGTAATCCATGGATTGTTGCTTAACACTTTCTTAAGTAGAAGTGCAAGGAAATCGTAAATAGGCCGAAACGACAAAATAATAACATTTAAATTGATGCAAATATTGATTTTCCATTGACAGTATACTTTAGATTTTGCGGCATTTGATAAACACTTGTTTGTTTCTCAGATAAACAATTTTTCTTGGGCAAATAATGTGTTTCGGAATTTTTATTTGGCTGTAATTGTCATTATTTTTAGTATACTTCTAACACTATCAACTTTCCCATTTGGCTGCTGAAATACTTGTAAGGGAGGAAGGTAAACACTCCTGCATAGCATAGCTCACTTAAAATAAGAGGTTAAACTGCACTAATTTTCGACATATAAATGCTGCTCCGTATAGTTCTCTTGGATTGGAGCATTTCTTATTACGAGTTTCGTTATGCGGATAAGAAAAAAAAGCAAAATAAACTTTAATCAACATGCATGTCTTTTTATTGACCTTTTTTAGTTTTGTTTTTCTCCACTTCTGCAGAGGACGACGACTTGCACCTGCTACCAAGTATAACTTTAAGTACTTTGTAAATCAGAAATATGCTGGACATCGTAATGATCATGCAAACTGCCATTATCGTTGCCCAAACATCCAACTGCCTCTTTTTCCACCAGGGCTGACCCACGCTTAAAGGTCGAAGGGCTGAGAGCTCCTCCTGACTATGGCGAAGGACAAACTCTGTCCACCACAGGGCAGTTTCCAGAGGTTTCTGTGGACGTTCCTTGAAGAGCATTGATACCTTCCTCATATTATTCCGATACCTATAGATATTAAAATTTAGGAACATGATACGAAATAATTCTAGGGTGTGCAAATCAGTCATAACAATATGTAGTTTGAATAATAGCGAATCATCTACTTGGGATCAGTAACGATGCTCTTAATAGCATCCTCTAGCTCTATCTGAGTAACTTTTGATATTTCCAATCGGATTCCATATTCCTTTTGGTGAATCCGCTCCGCATTATAATCCTGGTCAGCGAAGATGGGGAAACTGATTAAGGGGACTGAATTATGAATGGCTTCCTGGATTCCCAGGAGACCAGCGTGGGTGATGAAGCCCTTGATTTTTGGGTGAGCTTAAAATTTATATAAATAAAATATCAAATATTCTCATAGTGTCCCACAGAACATACAACATTACTCAACGCCGAATTCTGATAAAATATCTTAAAATATCTTAAAATATCTTTCTGTTATATTAATCATACCCAGAATATCTTGCTGCGGCATCCACTTGCTAATATAGACATTGTTTTTGGGGAACTCCTTGGCCAATGAGTCGCTGTCCAGTTTCCACACAAATTGGATTCCAGGAAGGTCCTTCATTGCTCCGATGAAGGCTTGCTGAATGTGCTTCTCCATGCTGAAGAAGTCACCATATGTTCCGAAGCTCATGTAGATAAAGCCATCTCCCTTTTTCAAAAACTCTGCCAGTTCCTTTACGTAAATCAAAGAAGTTGATTATAATTCCGGATTTGATGTAATTATTTCAAAGTTCAAGGATCACTTCAGTTCCATAATTAGTAATTACCAACCTTTGGAAGTGGCTTCCTCTTCTCTGAATTGGCAATCCCTCCAATCGAAATAAAATTGGGTGGCAGTGCCCTTGAAAACTCCTCCCCATAATGAGTGTTCAAAAAGACCATGCTCACATTCCTCTCAATGTCTTCAAACTTTGGCATATCCTTAATTCCCAACTTTTCCTTATTGATCTCCTCCAATTTGGGATAGAATTCCGTCCTCCTATAGTAACTGAAAGCCATCGGGATCAATGCATTGGTCATTCGCTGGGTGAAGGTCATCTCAGCGGGATACGCCAACTCCATATGTGGAATGGAAGAAGTCTCATCCGGAAGTCCATAAGCCTCTGTGAAATGGGTGAAGGGTGCCGTGGTCACGAACAAAATGGTTTTTGCTTTCCAATAGTGAGCATGACCGTAAACGCAGTCATTCGCGAATGTGTCCAGGAAGAGGAGATCCACCTTAGAAAACTTGACCCAGTTGAGATACTCCTCATCATTGTAAAGTTGGTGGCACATGGCTATACCGAAGTCGGGCATGGTTACCCAATTTTGGAATAGGGTCCCGTTTTTCCGCTGGTCAAATACATTTGGAAGATCTCCCCAGCTATCCACCCAATCTTTTAGACCTTTTGGGACGTAGTCGAAGATTTTCGGATTGGGCATCTTGGCGGGGTAGGGTGAGACGAAGGTCACCATGTGCCCCTTTTCGGCAAGGGCCTCCGCCAGGGGCCATGTCGGAATTCGGTGACTGTAGGTGGATGTCCCAAGGAAGAATACGATGTTGGCACTGTCCACCGTTGACAGGATTAGCAAGTAAGTTATGCCAACAAATATTACGGCTTTTGGTTCCATCCTTGTCCTTAATAGTGTAGTCCAGGCGGATGATTTCCTTGTTTGTAGGTGGTTATCGATGGAACTTAATATATAATTAACTACATAGGTAAATAGTCTGACATTGGGAATAATACCTCAACAATTCAAGACGGTACATGAGTTGAGCTCCACATCCACCTAAAACGACACGCAGGCCACTGCGTTGACAAGGGGACGCGGGTGCTGACTTCGGATGGGGGAAAGAAACCCAGGAGCTCACAGAAGATGTGTGTCTGGACTGTCGTGGTCCGTATCTCAGACTGACAGGCATTTATTCAACAAATACCTGGCT
>JAQIXQ010001280.1:0-15845 GCA_034700485.1 Pseudosinella alba | reverse complement strand
GCCATAATTATCGTGTGAACTTAATTTGCCCAAAACTGAAAACATTAACATACACTCATGTCATATCGACATACACAATTTTATCTGCCATGCATACATCATTTTTGATATCATGTCACAATGCCAAATCCTACTTCATAGTCCCATCATCCCATATCCTAGTTTTTAAGTAACGCACCACATATTTCCACAACGTTATGGAGTTACGGATTCATATAAGATCAGCGCACCGTCTCACACTTCTTTTTAAGATAAACGATTTGATTCGTTTTTTATTAATAAATCAAGTTTCCATTATGAGATATTGCAATTTCATTTCTGACTCGTCGTCTTTTCACCTTTAAATTTGAATGTCGACCAGGAAGCAAATTTAGCCCGTGCCAATGTAATTTAAAAATGTAGTTGTATCCGCATGATTTGAATTTATTTGCCGAATATATTAAACATTCTAATCGTAACTTGAACATAATTCTATCATTCTTACAATTAGTATAAATTCACCGGCAACAACATCATTAGTGCTACCAGAATTAGCGTAGATACGTCTTCTTAAAGTTAAAAAGGGGTCCTTCCGAAAAAACTTGGAGATTTTTAGAGAGAATATTTATTTATTTGCAAGCAGGGGTAAGATCCGAAACGACCAAGTACCTACATATGCATCTTGGGATTTTAATTTCAAATTCCCTTGCTCTGCATTAGCCATTACTCAACGTTTCAAGGAAATCGTTTATCGGGTAAGACAAGATGCCACGTAATACATTAAATCATGCGAGATGTCATTTTGCTGGGCGTGAGTTTGAATAATACTGGTCTGCTTAAGTCTAAGAAATCATTGTTTTGTTGTTCGGGAAAAAATCAAAGTACGATGTAGTCTGTAATATCTAGTGCTTAGTAAATTGCATTGCATGACATATTGAAGCAGTCAATATCACGTTTTTAATATCGTAGATACGGAATGACATTCATTGACATATTTAGCAGTATTTCATAACCATGGTGGAGCACGAGTCTGCAAACTGATTGATTTATTTTGGAGAAATGCTTACAGCTTTAATTACGCCTCATTTTTTAAAGGGATAATTGCAAAAGCAAAAGCATTTAATTTTAATTTGGTTTTTTTATACGTAAAATCACCAAATATCTCCATCCCGGTGCATAATTTCAGGATGAATTGTATAAATTAGGTTAAGATAATAATCAGTATACTAATTAACGTTAGGGCCTACGTGACGACTTTTGGAGAATTTTTATAAATCCAGAAAAAGTGACTATTTAAAATTTATTTCAGTACTGTAACAATGTCTCTTTCTTTAACAAAAAACTACTCATTACGTCCAACAAAAAATTAAGTTCACAATCCTCAAAGCATATTTCCCAGAACAGAAATACTATACGAAGCTTGTCAATGGAAATTGTTCTTCTGGTACTCGGCTCTGAATTACATATCTGCGTTTTATAATGGCCATAAGGCCTGAGAGGACCGTAGTATGAACAAAGAATTTCCAGAAATAAAATGACTTAGACAACTACCTAAATGAGCCAGGTATTCCATAGCCTCTGAGATGAACAGGATTAAGTAAGCAGATACAAAGTACTAGAATCGAGTTAGGTAGAAATGACGCACTTGCATGAACATGGGTTTGGGTAGTTTTTTACGTTATAGAAACTTACTTGAGCATAAATGTATCCCTTCATGTTTTTGGCATTTTTTTTACTAAAAAAATGCTAATGCATTTTCACAAGTTCAAGTTTGGAGAGGTGACGCTTTTACTCGTTAGTTACTCCACAGGGTTTGACTAGGAAGCATTCCCATTCTTCTTGCTGTCCTCAAACTACTTATTCTCTGACTCAATCCAATTCCACTAATTTCGAGCTAGATTGGTTCAACTAATCTGAACCAAACTTTTCTTCTCTGACATTGAGAAAATGTACTCTGCTCTGCTACCAAATTAATTAAATTATCTGATTTTTAGTCAAAGTTAGTTATAGTCGTAGTAAGTGAAAAACAATTAATTTTAATATCGGAGGCTGCCGTGTTTGCCAAGTGCAACAGTTTCAGTGACAGTCAATCAAATCAGCAAAAGTTTGAATACCAAACTAGTAATTGTGGCCAATAAATAAGGTGAGTTTACATTTTACTTACACTTAATCATTAATCAGCAACATGTAACCATTTAGCCATTGGACACATTTTGTTTTGCTTAAATTAATAATGAATATTATTTATATTTGCAGTATTGTGCTGAGATGCACCAATTATTATTGACAAAGGAAGATCCCAATTTGGTGGTAACGAGTACTTGGACACAATGATCTCGCTAACTAAAAGTAAGTTATTAATTTATGATGAACGAGATCATCATACACTGCAATTTGGGCACTATGAAAATTGCTATTCAATTTCAGCATCAGTTTGATTAACATGTTTTATTTTTTGTTCCAGGAACTGATCGTATTCCAGCGGTAGCATAACTTTCTACTTCATCACGGAATCATATCAAATATTTTAAAGGGCAAAAGGAACACATCGATTCTGGAAATGCAGTGGAATTTTACTGGGAACTTGCCCATTATATTCCCACAGCTCAATTCCTGGACGTCACAATATGAAGACTGGAATTTAATTGAACGTCTAAAAGCCTGGAGAATGATATGTTCATTTGGGTAAGTCAATATTTCATTTATCGTTAATTTACTTTGTGCTTTGGTATTTATTTTGTGTGAATACCAATGTTTTATAATTACACACACTAAATGCGACATGTGAGCTAATTGTCAGTTTCCAAAGTTTAATTTGACTGTTATTTTTACAGGTCTATCTCCAACAAAGAGAAGCTGTAACTAAACCCGGGGTGACTTGCCACTATTGTAATTAAACCCAATCTTCAATTTGAACAAACAACCGGAAGAAAATATTTCTGCCGGAGAATGGAAAAACGTAAGTTGTCTCGATGTTTTAATTATCCCGTCCTGAGATTAGCTGCAATTTGTTCAGTATTAAAAGAATTTGCTTTGGCAATTAATTCTAATCAGCCCTTTTGTTTTTTTTTGTATTGTAGTATCAAGCTGAGAAGAATTTTTCCATGCTGATCTATCCACTTATCATCATTTTTTCAACCAGGGAAGAAGTAAATGCCAACATTTCCCGGACATGATTGGGAGTATTTGATGGCAAACCACCTGAAAAAGTTTAGTTCCTGCTCCAGCTGGAAACCAACATAAATGCCCGGGAGGTACTGCTCTATTAATCGTCACTTCACCATCCCCTTCATCATAAGGAAACTGGAGAGTAAAGTATGGATTCTGGAGAACGGTTAGCTACTAGATTAGATAATATTTTTTGGTTAAGTTACAACTTAACTAAAACAGCAACAGTTACAACTTAACTTTAGATTAGATTTAAGTAGATTTAAGGGGCTAAATATTGAGCAGTTGAGCAACAGCGCACTTACAAAAATATAAGGCATCCATAATAACTTGACAATTAGGGTGATGCGTTATAACCAATTTGGATTCTCGTTTCATTTACATCACCGGTTACATTACACTATCTGAGATAATTGTATTTTGGCAACCTTCCCTCTTACTCATATAGGATAATTTCCATCATAATTTAGCTAGGTTATTAAAAAATATATTCGTGCTTGGATGGAGTATTTTAAGGGACACATATGGTATGTATTTGATAAGCAAAGTTAGAGAACATTCAGTTACTGAAATTGATTTGTTATATGACCAAAGCTATATGAATGCTCTCGCCTTATCATATTTATGTATTAGCATTGTCTGACCTGAAAATCATTTCGCAAGGTAGAGTTCAAGTTTGTTTTCATCTTAAAAAAGAGTATACCTATGCCAGGTTTTAAAATCTGAAGAAAATTTTTCCTTAGAATGTTCCTTTGCAATTTGCGATGGGCAACGGCCGATGGATTTCGGGTACAAAGGAACATTTACAAGACTCTAGGGAATGGGGAATTATGGCTTAAATTTCTCTCTTGGAAATTTCTGTTTGTGTCCACAATTTAGTAGATGTGAACTAATTTGAGGCTTAATTTAGCCAATATGCTATTATGAATTAATCACAGTCATGCAAAAGATGTACATCGACTTCTAATTAATGATTGTTAAAAAGTTCTATACACAGACAGTCATCTTGATAGAATATAACTTTCTTCCTTTTCAAAAACTTTATGATTGTACTTTTAAGTCACAGTTAGAATTATTATGACCCATTTAAGAGAATGCGGTTCGATATGAGTTTCATGTCTCACCAAGAATTGTCGGAAGGCCTAGGACATTTCGGTAGATGCAAATGTGTGCTTTACTGCAAAAATTAACCTAACATTTTCCTGCATAATAATTAAGTTTCTAGTTTCTTGAAAGTTTAGTTTAGGTCGGGTGGGGTCGTTCCACATGAACCTGAATCTTAACCTAAAAATATGTGCGATGTTCTCGTAATAGAAGCAAAGTTTTTAGTGTTGATTTGGAGTGGATTAACTCAATAGTTTCCCCTTAAAATGCAAATGTAGTACATTTAAGGTATTTATGAAAAGAAATGTTTGCTCCATCCTGAAATGATTCCGATGCAAATTCCTCGTGTTCTCGCATGAAAATGATTCTTACCTCCAGGCGACACATCTCATATGCTCCGACGATTTCGTATGGAATGAATAAAAACACCTTAATTTGTACGAATTTATTCATATGTATCAACTTTGGGAATTGGAGCGCTGAGTTATAACTATAACCAATTGAGTTCCGTGAATAATTTTAGTCACAATTTAAATTTTGGTATTCGTCCTCGTGTACGACGTCGATAGTAGTTTAACTTACCTATGCATCGCATTAAGTTTATATGAGATATTCAGATTAATTCTGCAGCGAAGCAGTATTTGAAGGCTCATGGGGAATGGGTTTGGTGATTAAAGTTAGTGGATGTTTAGTGCTGAAATTAATTTGTTACAATTGGAATTAACATGCTCGTTGATGTGATATTTTTAGCATCAAGGGTAGCCATTCCGCAAGGTAGCGATCATGGTTTGCTTACAAATTTGAAGTAATTTATTTTCTATACAAAAATCAGTTGACAGTTCTGAAACTGGAAGCGTCTGATTAACGGCGCGTGTGATAAATGAAACCAGATCATGCTGTGAGAGAGGCTGGCATGCGTGTGCTTAGTTTGATGAGATGAATGTACATACACATTTGTTGTATTAATATGAAAATAATCAAAAGCCATGAATCATCAAAATACATTTAAAGTAGTACTTATTCAAAACAATTCCCTTGCATTTTCAACAATTTCATATACAAGGACCTGTAATGTCGAATTTCCTTTCTCAAAGTTTCCATTATGAATTTTGCTAGAGAATATTTATTCAAAGAAGCAGTATTGCTTGCTTCAGTAGTGAGCAGATCGAGGTCCCTCTGAATTTGAATTCCGTCTTCAAACGCTCTAGTTTTGCACTGGATCCATGGGTATGTTGCTTAAACATTCTTATTTAAGTTTCTGGTAGTGACCAAAGTTACAATTTAGGATCAATTAAGCTATGTCGGCAGCAATGTAAATTGTTTGTTTAGCTGGAGGGCAAAATTACTTATTGGGGATAGTAATTGGGGATTGATGATTGCAGCGAGCATTTCCCGACAAAAGTAGCTAGTTTCTGGATAGCTGTTGGTTACGACTACGAGTATTGTCTTACTAGTTTTACCTTAAACTGTTAATGTAGAACATTTAAGATATTTAGAAAAAGAATGTTTGCTCCATCCTTTGTCGATGCTATTATAAATTCCATCTTGCCTAGCTTGATAATGGTTGGGCAAAACAAAGTTGTGTCTAGTCATATTCCAGTTGTTTTTGGAAGAATGAAAAAAAAAACTACTTTAATTTGCATTTATTTCTGATAAAAAGAACAATTATTTCCAAGATAGTGGGAAATGTTGTCATTAATCGAATTATAGACTTGAATAAAGCGTCTAGCTTTTTTGACTTTATAGTGCATGAGGAGTTCAAACATTTTGTATAGAACATCTTGCCAGAAAAGAGCCTTCTTGCCTTCCTAAAACTTTATGACTATACATTAAAATCACAACAGTACCGTTTTTGACTCCAGTGGAATTATTATGGTCCATATCGTACAAACAAAATATTCTCCCAAATGGGTGATGTAATCCCATTTAAGGCTTAAGATCTAATATAGATATAAATGCAGTTTTTTTAATACGGTTAGAAACACTAATGGCGACACATAGTTATTTATACCTTGATTTATTTTATTTTTATTTGAACCACAGTTGCAAAGGTGGATCATCCGTATTTATGTGCCCTTTAATCACACATTTAGCATGTACCTTATTCTCAAATGTATGAGTTGAGGTTAATTGGTAAACATTAATTTAAAAAGGAACCGTCCAAACCACAATTCGCTTTAGAGAAAGTTTGATACTGAATCTGTATGGACGAGACGTGTTGTTACTTGTTCCCAATCCCCACGGTTCACAGTAACCATGAACGGCTTGGTCATGAGATCGAAAGGTCTTTGTTATAAACCCGGAATGTAGGTCGGTAAGTTGTTTAAAAACGCTGCTCGCTGCATTACCCTCGTTTTTTCCATTATTCTCGTAATCTAGCTCAAATGGAGAGAGATACTGTAGTGAGATTAGCACAAATAGCAGTCCCGATACACACATTACATTACATAATTTACATATGCCTATTGCAAATAATGTAATTTTTGGAACCCACATTGTTCTTTTTTCAAGAAGACAAATGACAGATATCTCAAATGTATGGGATGATGTTAAATATAGTAACTATAAATATATTTCTGATTAGGGAATCGATATGTCTGGCAAATACCTCGGTATCGATGTTTTCCCTTACCCTTTCATATTTGTCGGTTCCGGTATCGGTATGAGGATATTTACGGTAGTTTCGTATTCCGGATTTCCGTAAAGGTCTCGATATCGGTATTTTTATTGAATTTGCTGATGATATAAGAGCTTTAAAAACCAGTGTAAGTTTTACAACCCAAGCCATGTCAGAGCACGGTGACATGATGGCTTCAATGTAAGAAACCGGAGTGGCTAATCAAAAATATTAATCAGTTTTCAAATAAAAAATGTTCAAAAACAATTACATACATACTAAGCGTGTGTCGGTGCCAAAGCAAGAAGTGTATAAGCTCAAGACAGTTCACTGGACACAATCCTCAGCTTAAAGGTATAAGTTGGGGATTTCCCTTAGCCTATCTGTCATATTTATCACTTGCAAAAAGTGCAAAAAGAAGAGTGAAAGCATTTCTTCAGTCCGTCAATGAAATTTGCGGTATGCCACTTCATTTCCATCGAGAACTGCACATCCATATCGTTAATCATTTTGACAGAACTCGGAAATATTAGCTCATTGTAAGAATATAAATGGGCGTGACTAGTATCACGGGTTGTTAAGAGGGAAGGGTTCGTGCCTAACTTATTGCATCTTGTTAACGGTAATTACAAGACGATGCTTGACCGACACATGAATCTCGCTTTAACGATCAAACATTAGTTTTATCTGAGAGTGTATTTTCGGGGGAAATAAACCTTTCGACTTAAATTGTTCACTTCCCCAGCCCGTTTGCTTTACGTTGCGTCCAACGTGTAGGAGAAAAGTCATTCCCAAATTCTTGCGAGAAGCTTTTGATTTAATCGCTCCTTGAGTTTTTAATAACGCTACTTTCACTGCTGGTATCATGCTGTTGTTACGTATTTTGCTCCTGCATCCGATTACAAACTATTTTTTAAACTTTCAACTTTTGATTGTTTGATGCAATAGCATGCTTTTCTGAGCACATCTACGCAAGTTTAACATGTTTAGACGAAATATTGCAATAAACTATATTATTTTCGCCCATAATATATTATTATTTCTCATTGCCATATATTTTATCATCTAAATTGGTGTGTAATATCACATCGTATCGTAAAGTCATCTTGGCTTACAACCCAATTGCTCAACTGCTCAATCTTCACCCAATGATATATATTATATTTATATATTCTATGTTTTATGATAAGTTATTGTAATTAAGGTGAAAATAGTTATATTTTATAAATTATTTATACTGCATTGTATTTATAAACCTAGTTGAATAACCGCATTCTGAATATGCCAATGCAATGTTAAATATTTTAATTGGTAGGATTTGATAGTTAAGTGTTTTAGTGTCAGTGGTGTAAAACGCCAATATATGTTTGGGTTCCAACTTGACAATAAATCCGTATTATTATATATATATTATTAGCTGTGCCAATAAATGTGAATTAATTCATTTCAATTAAAATTAAAAATACAGTGACTAAAATACTATGTAATTTTGCCTTGGTGTTATTTATTAAGTAGTTATTTAACAAAATCTTTTATGTTGTTATACAACGTAAAGTAAAAAATATAATGTAAAGATTGTAAGAAATAAAAATGATGCAGGTTTTACTAATACAACCATACTTAAATAATCTTTCAAGTTGGAGTCAAATTTCAGGCCGCCTTCGTCAATAATTTATATCAATCATTTGAACATTAATATAGTGAGTAATCATTATTCAATAGCATGGACACAATTATCATGTCGAATTGAATGCACACAATATCAAAAAAAATCGCAAACAAAGTTATTTCACTCATGTCGCTGAACAATGTCAAATTATAATTCGTTGCCTCATGCCATGTCGTCATGTCATATTCGGGAGTATTTGAGCCAAGAAACAGGCATTTTCAGGATTTTTGGGCAAAAACTGGATTTACGGAGCGAATATGAGGGGGAAATGGGAGTTCCCTCCCGAATCCAAACGGGATATTTCCCGATGTTTGGACGTTTTTTTACAGGATTGTGGCGATACAAAAATCATTTTTTTCCGCCCTCGCTACAGAACTGACATTTTATTCTTGAGAGGTCATATAAACCTTTTTCTAAATATGATCTTCTACACAGTTGATATTGATCTCCATTGATGATAACGATGATAAGCGGATTTGGTGATGTGAAATCTTTTAAATGGATGCATTCAATTAACAATTTTAAATACCGTTTAGTTACAATGCAGATTCCATACGATATGTTATGAAATTTTTGATTTTATTATTTTGGCTTTGTCCATTTTAAATGCCTTGCAACTTTAAAATGCTTCATTTATCCCTTCAACCGGTCGACCTTCCCGTGTAACAAAATGGGGAGAAAGCCCGAGAGCATGAATATTGAATTGGTAAATGGTATACTTATCTAATAAATCCGACCTGCACCAGTTAGATCTAGTGTATTTAGTATTTTTGTTGCAACTTGCAACCCTATTCATCCCAGTTGCATTGTTTGGTTAGGGCCACAATAGTCAAAAGGTAATTATAAAAATAGCTCATAGTAATCAGGGCATAGAACCGGTACTATTGCATGCTCTCTAGTCGACATCAACAATACCGATGATGTGTAGATAACGGTAGATATTCTTGTTTCATGAAAGTTTCAGAAAAGGTTCGATCAAGAGAAGTGGAAGGAATTGAGCCAGTCCTTGTTCTATTTTTATTTCTAAAAGGTTAAATACCTCCCCTATTTTCTTCCTCAGTTGCCCAGCGGATGGATTCCGCTCCGTTAGCTCTTCTGCTCCCCTCTCAGACTTTATCATCTCGGAATTTCTTATGATTGAAGCAGTAGGATTGCCCCTAATAACGACATATAAAATAAACACAATAAATTAGCATAGCTATTTTAAAACTCCTCTTTCGCCCTCTGTGTCTCTCTCTATCTCTAACCAACTTACTTGTTTGGCTTGTCCACTAGGGTCACCCCATACCCGGAATTCAATATCCGCATGCTTCCCAAGTTGTTTCGGGATGTTGATTGAAAAGTTAAGTCTGATATCCCCCGTTATTCTTTATACAAACCAAACGTGGGACCTTTACAAATTTATGTAATTGTTTGTAGAATCGTTGAACTCCCACCTTGCATCTGATTTTGCTTGTCTCCACGCAGCTCGCAACGTCGCTGTCGCTGAAACCAATTAGCTCAATCTTTTCGCAATTTTTATACATCAGGTCAGAAGCTTAGTTGTTTTCTTCATGTAACGCAGCACATCTTTAGATACATTAAAGTAGTTCTCATCATAACAGGAGTTGAATTGGGATTGTGAGTTTAGCTGTTGCATACGCAATGTCAGGCAGGGTGGTCCTTGTCAAAAATAAGACGATGAGGGATGGAGAAGTCGCAGACTTTCAACTTTCTTAGTTCAATTCCGGTGGGAAAGGGAGTATCAAATTTCTCAAGGAGATCCAGAATGTATCTCTCTTGGCCGAGGATTATGGATCCATTATAATTTCCCCCAGGAGTGGTGTGGCACTCGCTATTGCATTTTCATTTATTTTCAAAGCTTTTGGTGGTGGGGGAAGACCTGATAGGGTGTGTTCATTATGGTAATCAGACTCGTGCTCATTGCTAGTTTGGATGGGGTCACCAACATTGCGACGCCAATCCTTGGGGTTGTGAATAATGCCAGGAGTGTCGGGGGATGAACAGATAACGCTCGATGCTATTTCAACCTATCTGGATTTCATGAAGTGAGATCCAGATTTACAAAAAAAGTTTAAAAAAAACGACATAAGAATATGTTATCATCATCTCTTAATACTCCCTCCTCCGCCTGTCCTATGAACAAGTGGATTCTTTATATGAAACCAACTATTCCTTTTTATGTTGAGAAAGAGTAGGGGGAAAGTATATCTTTTGTCATTCTGGATAATTAGGGAGTCATTAATTTTTAATGAGTCCCTTGGCCTACAATTGGGATGGACTGTGATTCATTTCTGTTCCATCTCAATCTGTTTTTATATGCCATGGATCAGTTGGGGCAATGATGTATTGTCACCAGAACACCAAATGTGCGGCTCTGGGTTTGGGAACCTCCAACTGGGGCACTATGGCGATACCAAATGTATTGTTATCGCTGTTTTTTTAGTATTTATTCTGTGAACTCTCTGTGCTTTCATTCCCTATGCAGTTTAATGGACATCCGACTCGGTAATCAGAAAACTGTTTTCGCTTGGACTGTTTATAAAATGACTATAAAATTCGCGACACGGCTTCAATTATTAGTAGTTTACTAAAAATGTCAATAAGAGAAATTCACACTGAAGTCTATTTCTTAAGCTAGGGTTTGAATAATAATTGGACAGTAGGTTGGCAGATAGATTTTTTTAGGCCCAGTCTGCTATTACTCGACTAAGCCCCCTCTCCAGTTTGTTCTTCAGGGATTCCTCTTAAAATATACAGAATGCAATGAGCGTCAGCATTCATTCTATTATAGGATAAGATTACTTAGTTTAAGTTATCGTTTAAGCAGACTCCGCTGCATGTGTAGGGCGGGATTACAGGTGAATAGGAAATCCTCTATAACCGGGTGTATGATGTATGTTGTAATTAAAGCAAGCCAGCTAGTTTCTTTGCTATTTTGAATGCATTGAGAACAAAATATTCATTCTGAGGGTTACGTCGTTATTGCCGCTTTTGTATTTATTACTGAACAGGGAAAATGTTTAAGGTATTTACTTGGAACAAAATTGAAATGCCGCGGCCAAAGCAATGAGAGAATGACAGGCATAATATAAATGGTTAATTGAGACTTATTCGGGAACGTATTCTTGCGGCATTGACCGGACAATGCAAGCTCTTACGATTAGCTTGGCATTCGTTCTTCAAGTTTAAAGGTATAAATCTTGAGGTGAAATCAAATTAAAATGTCACTAGAGAGTATCATACCCGTCTATCTACAAGTATAAAATTAGGATTCAGACGAAGCTTCATTCGCAGAAGGTTCGCGTGGTCAGTATATACGTGGATCGCATTCATGCGTAAGTAACATTTAAACATCATTATTGTATTGCAGTAGATGTAAAAACCCTCCCTGATGGCCTCTATGAGTTCTTACATGTAGTGCGGACTCATGAATTCAATAGGTTAATTAGTCAACTTTCCTTCTGACATCAACTTTAAATTATTATTTGCACTTGATGATGATCAGGGATATATGTTTTTTATCGACATCTTAATAGTTCATTACCGTTGCAGTCATAGCTCAACTGCCACTTCCAAAGTATCAATATTAATATTATTAATAGTTAAGTGAAGTAATAGCCAAATTGGTACATAAATACTGCTAAATAAATTGGCCATAGATTATTATGTAAGTATGTATAAGAGCGTCATGTCATATCTAGTTTTAAGTCTGTGATTTCATATATATATGAAATCACAGTACAGTATATATATATCACATTAAGTATTTTCATTTTGTCCCTTATGAAATAAAACAAAAAAAAATCCGTATGTTCTACTATTTTTGACATTGCCATTTAATTATTAATTATATTAATAAAAAATCATTGGAATTAGCTGATATTGTGATTGAGTTTTAAACGTATGTTGTCATTATTCATTGTATTCAAAATAATCAAACACCAGGCATTATCTTGAAAATAAAATAACAATATTGTACTTTGACTTTTGAAGAGATTGATCCCGGAAGTATTTTTAAATTGCATGAAAATATATTTTGGAGTGGCTGATTTACCAGAAAAAACGAAAGATTTTAGACATGGAAAACAGCCGAATGATGAAATAGAGGTGAAAGTGGGTTGTTGGACGAGGGGGACAGAGATTCCAGGTAAAGCACTAATCAGGCGCTTCTTACTCATGCCGTTTGTCCAATTCTCAATATAGATAAAATAGTCCATCTTATAATAATTGAACTGGACTAGTGTGGATGGTGATATTGCCATGCATTTGCTACATCCTTCTCAATAGGGATTTTCTGCATCCATCATCATCGTCATGCGTCATCATCGACTACCCTGGAAGGAAGCGTATGGAACGGGAGATTATTTTGCATAACTCACTACACTGCATTATGCATAGCAGGTAAGTGCTATTCGAGCCAATCTTGACTCATCTCGACATATAGTTTAGGATTTCATGATTTTATTGTCAGCAACTGCAAGTCATTCAACCCACTTCCACAGGACGTGATCATTTCCTAAAGGACTGACTCTATTTTCAGTATTTTCCCGAATTTGCAATTGAAGAAGATGAGTCTTTTAGTTGAATATGCTGCCAATCTCATTAATTCATGATCTCATTTTATGGAAAGGAAAATATTTTTTCAGCTAAGAATTCAAAATAAGAACACAACTACGGCAGGATATTTTTATCAACATATACTAAATTCATTAATCATTCATGATTGTCCAGTCCATTTTCAGCCGATTACAAAGAATGTTGTCCAGGGAAACTAAAATGAATTGACAAAGCCCTCTCATTTTTACCCACTCGGCTCCATTCATTCCATCAAGCGTCTTTCTCGTTTCCAAATGAAATTAGACTTTGATACATGCATGCTTTCATGAGTATATTTTTATGAACTAGCTTCATCCTATTCAATTAGCTTACACATGAAATACTGTATTATTACCTTTGTGAACATTTCTAATTGAGTCAAATTGTCAGTCTCCGGTATAATTTACTCTTACACTTTGAATTTAATTTCGTTAGTATTCCCGACAAACTTCCCCAAATGCGAGGCTTTGGAAGAAAAAAACGCATGACTAACCACGACGAGCGATTTTCACTCTTTACTCTGCAACAGCTCTTACTACCGTTTTCTACACTGTTTCAAGATAATGTTAAATGAACGTCAGTTTATTATAGAATGCGACTTAATATGAGCACTAACATAAAATTAACAGTAGCAACATTACGAAAATGTCTATTTTACGTTCATTTCTGATCGGGATATGTTGAACATGGGTATTATTCTAAATTCCCGGACAAAATCCACAATCATCATTACGATTAGTGTTACCGTATGCTTCGTTAAAGCTACCTGTCAGTTAATTAAGAAAGGAAGGAATCGAGTATAGCTAGACACATCTGGGCAGATAAATTTATAGCTTAAAGAGAGGTCTGCATCAGAAGTCGGTCATGGCATAGGAAATATCGGAAACGACCAAGTACATTGATATTTTCATTTGGACAGTTCACTTCGCTCTGCATTATCCATCATGCAAAGTTCCACAGAGATCGTTTAACGGGTAAGGGAATATGTCATGAAATGCATCAAATCATGCAAGATGCCATTTGGCTGAGTTTTGAATAAAACTGGACTACCTAAGTCAGTAAGTCTGATAAAATCGTTGCTTTGTTGTTAAAAAAAATCCAATGTATGATGTAATTAATATCCAATGTTTAATATTGCATTGTATTTGGATATTTTTAAACAGTCAATATCACTCATGCAAATTGTTATACCGTACGTCATGCCATTCTTTATCATTGACTTTTGGCTACATTGGAATTTACATGCAAGTTATGAAATGTTATTAAGACGTATTTCACAACCATAGTGAAGTTCGAGTTCAGCAAATTGATTTATTTATTTGAGTCATTTAAAATGTTTGCAGCTTTAATTACGTCTCAGCTTTTTTAATGATAATTGCCAAAGTAAAATCATTTGATTTTAATTTGCCCCTACGTCAAGGCAGGCAATAGCTCCATCCAGGTACACAATTTCATAATGCTTTGTATAAATTAGGTGAAGGTTATAATCATTATATTACTGCAAGGGCCTACGTGACGACTTTTGAATATTTTTCTTCTAAATTCAGAAGACGTACATATTTTAAAATATATTCTAGGAATGTAACATTTTGTTTTTTCTTCACAGCAAAAACAATTCAACGTTCAACGAAAAATTTAGTTCACAATCCTCTAAGCATACTTCCTAGAAATACTAAGGATTTTTAGCTTGTCAATGGAAACTTTACTTCGGGTACACGTTACTGCATATCTGCTGTTTTATAATGGGCATAAGACCTGCGAGGACCATAGCATGGACAAATGAATTTCCAGAAATAAAATGACTTAGGCATATACCTACGTCAGCCAGGCATTTCATAGTCTCTGAGATGAATCGGATTAAGTTAGCAAGTACAAAGTACTAGGAACGGGTTAGGTAGAAATTACGTTCTTGCATGAATATGGGTTTGGGTAGTTTTTTTTTGCGTTATGCGTTATAGAAAATGGCTGAAGCATAAATGGATCCCTTCCAATTTTTGTACTTTTTTACCAAAAAGAAATGCTAATGCATTTTCACAAGTTGAAGTTTGGGGAGGTAACACTTTTACACGTTAGTTGCTCTACAGAGTTTGACTAGGAAGCATTCTCATTCTCGCTCTCCTCAAACTACTTCTTCTCTCTGACTCAATCCATTTCCATTAATTTCGAGCTAGATTGGTTTAACTAATCTGAAGTGAACTTATCTTCCCCGAGAAAATATACTCTGCTCTGCTGCCAAATTAGTTGAATTATCTGATTTTTTTAGTTGCATTTGTTTTTAGAAGTGAACAATTAATTTTAATATCGGAATATCGAATGTTGTCGTGTCTGCTAAGTTCAACAGCTACAGTGATAATCAATCAAATTAGTAAATAGTTGAATACCAACCTAGTAATTTTGGCCAGTTAACAAGGTGAGCTTATATTTAACTTATACTCAATCTTGAAGTTAGTTGTTAATCAGCTACATGTAGCCATTGACCATATCTTGTTTGTTAATGCTCAAATCCCTAATTTGTAATATGCACATAATTAAATTAATATTGGCCATTAATTGTATCTTTGCAGTATCGTGTTGAGATGCCCCCAATTGTTATCGACAAATAATGATCCCAATTTGGTGGTAACGAGAACTCGGACATAATGATCTCGCTAACTAAAAGTAAGTCATTAATTTATTATGTACGAGATCTTAATACACTTCAATTGGGGC